>JAIUZE010068545.1:0-33582 GCA_022085475.1 Heliosperma pusillum | reverse complement strand
TTAGGTGTGACCGAAAGGGATCAGTTGATCACCGCCGTCAAACGACAATAACGTCAAACTCTATTCAGCCAACCGTTATTGATTTACGTTAATCAACTGACTAATCATATATATAGTCAATAAATATCCCAATTATATTCCTTAATAAGATTTATTATGTGGCGCACTATTGTGGAGGACACCTACTCCAGCAATTTATCAGTGAGCCTGTGGAGTGAAGCGCTGCTCCTGGTTGATTCATCCGAATCGCAATGCTCTTCCTCTTCTAGTGGTCTACCTCTGCCTCCTGGTGGTACATGTATGGCCTCTCCTACAACCTCTGCCTCTCCCTCCACCAATCAGCGGATACCCTATGATCTCATCTAAGGCTCTGGTTAAGGTAGTACCAACCCCAGCCAGATCCACCATCCATAATTCCATTCCTGCTAATCTCTCTTCACTCATTGGGATGTTTTAGTGTTTTTATATGTAGTTTGGTGAGATGAACTCACAATAAGATGAACCTGGGCTCTGATGACCAATTTCGAACACCAAACTAGGGGAACCAACTGAAACAAGAAGCATACACAACAAGACACAAAAAGGATAGAACTCAGACTTTAAGACTATCAAGACTAGCACAGATAGACCCAAACTCAGTGAGTCCTAAGCTTAATTAACTCACTAAGACTAACATAAGTGAATGTCTTAAGCTCAGGCCAACAAACTAAGACTAGCACAAGTTTGTTGAGAGTTTTAGTTAACCAAGAGTGGAAAATGTTAACAATCAATAGAGTAATTACTCCAAGTTTTCATTCAATCTGTAGATACCTCGATCCACCACCTTCCGCCAACCACCCAGTGATTATTGGGCCACATGTTTGGTATGTGAAACGATTTATGACAGTTCATAAGTTTGTCGTCAAGTGATAGATCAAACACTTGTGTCTACCCCTTGGTCGTCATCTACGTGCCGATATGGTCGTTTTGACAGTCATTAAAGTCATTTTGGAGTCCGGGTCAAACACCGCTTCATTTTCTATAAACCGTGTCTGAACGCTCGAGAATATTCCTGATAGTTTAATATTTCAAAACTTATCGTTTTTGGTAAAGTATATTCTTATTTTATTTAAAATAATTCGAAATCTACCGCAATTCCATAAAAGAAACGCGGAAATCTTTCTTTCAAGTAGGAAACTGCTTGGGAAATGACGTAGCGAGCGTTGCGCCTCTTCCAAGGGTCGCATTTCCTGCGGCGCCTCTTACCCAGCTCGTTTTGCCTGTTTTCGGAATATTTTCAAGATATCTTTCCGTGTTCGAGTTATTCCAATACTCTTCGGATTTCTCCCCATAAAAGGAGAGGTTCATGCTCACTTTCAAGCCACGCGAGTGTTCCGCCCCTTTTTTCTCTCTCTTTGCATTGTAGACCTTACTCTAAGTATTTTACATCTACGTGCTTGATCAATCGACCACGTAAGCTCAGATCATTCAGGGTACCTGTCACGTTTTGCATAGACCTACCAATTTGACCAACTACACTTAATCAATTTAACTAATCAATTTTCGACCCTCTTACGAGGGTACTTTCTTTGCATTCAAGTGGAGCTATCGCTAAAACGCAACTTAGTTAATCCCGTTTCGTCAACATATAAGTCTGAGGGTGTTTAAACCCGTCTTTTGAATTTTATTTTGTATTTCGCCTTATGTAAGATTCATGTCGAATTTATGTCAAACCTTTTCAAACCTTTTTTTATCAGTTTTATTTAAATCACCTTTTTTTATAGTTCTACTTAGATCTTTAATAATCAATATTAGTGGGTTTGTTGTCGTCCTTTAAATCAAATCGTGTCTTTAGAAGTTAGATCTGTCTATATCTAGTCTCTAGATTCGTCTTTGATATATTTCGTATAATTAATCTATTAAATTACTTCAATTCGACTTGTAGATCAATAATAAACTGTAAGTAAAAAAACGAATACTAACTGATTGTGATTCTTGCTTCACAGCCAGAACCCAACTCAAGAACAGACGCACAGAGTGTTGCGCCTCTTCTAGAGGACAAATCACACGCTGCTCCTGTTCTGGGTTGGATTCTGTCTCTGAACTTCCCGATTCGCTCCAACGTAGTTTAATTGTATAACTAATCGTCTACTAACTCTAATATCGCTATTAAATCTTTTAGTCTTTCTTTTCTTGAAATATTTTCTTTTGGGCATATTTCCGACCTAGATCCCGTATCCGTTGTAATCTTTGTAATAATTCTTTTATAGCTGTATTTAATCATTGTATTGTATGGTTTATTTGCCTTTCACATGTAATAAACCTTAAATCCAATTTCGATTCAATTGAATGCTAAACTACATGTTCAACCGACATAGTTAGTTCAAATGTTAGGATTAAATCGTGGATGTTGCGTAGCATGCATTTAACCGACTACATATCGAGTACAGAAGAGTTGCCCTAATCATTAGTAGAGGCCGCTATCGAGGCGGGATGGATTAGGTGTTCGATTAAAGAACTTCCTAATACGTACCCTCACCCCTTAAACCTGATCTCTGTGAACATCCGTGTTCATTGGCATCCACGAGAGTCATTTTAGACATTAAATGCTAATGGGTAACGAGTTCTTAGTGTTCATATCATCACTTTTATGTCTTGACATGACATAAAGTGTTCGAACGGTTCCAACTTCCCACAAAGGTTGGTGGCGACTCCACACATGCGTATTTCTATGCTTGTCCCTCGTTTCTCCGTCCATGGTTTCATGCACGCCACGGCCTCAGAAAGGATCGTGAACCCATGTATCACAGTTTGGCGACTCCGCTGGGGATAATACACTTACGTGTACCCAGGGTGAAACTTGAACGAGGTTAGGGAATAAAATGTATGAGACAGTTGACGGTTTTCATTACTCGACCTTCTTAGGTTGTTTTATTCGGCCTTCCTAGGCCTAACCCAACCATTTCGACCAATCGTCCTGTCTGGACGGTCCAAATTCTTATCTGGACCTAAGGATGGATAGCTATTGACGTCAACCATACCACTGTGTGTACTCATGTTAGCACCAAGGGTTTTCACTACCCGGGTGAATGGACTAGGAACCGGCCTTTCTCATGTTTTGCGCGGACCTCTCCACAGACCTTGGGTTTGATTGCTTGGTATGGCAACCCAACCTTAAGCCAAAAACATTTTAAATGCACTCAGCATACCGTTATTATGCCCGTTTAAATGTGTATAACCCTCCCATGATCATCATTTTGTAAATAAACCATGACAAAATTTTCAAAATCAAAATCCTTTTTATAACTGTAAAGCATTTTCAAAAGTGGCCTAAAGTAGCGCGAAATGAGTCGAAACTCTGTCCGAGTGTCTAGTCAAAATCATTTCTCCATTTTGATTCAACACTACTACAACCACACTACGGTTGTCTAGGATAATCATTTTAAAACTAGTCATTTTCAATACTCACTATGAATAGTGGCACACTCCCACTTCACAAGTCGAGTCGTTCTCCACTTCGAATAGTCACTCATTTCAAAACTAGTCATTTTCAAAACTCACTTATATACTGTGGCAAACTCCCACTTCACAAATCGAGTCTTTTCGAGTAAGTGTGCTAGAATGGTCAATCTGGTACAGATTCGGCGTTGGTCTCTTGCCTCTGCTTCCAAGATGTCAAGAGCTAGTCAAGCAAATATTGGTGCACCAAACCTGAATGATAATGATCAAATCCTAGCTGCTATCATCCATCTCCAGGCAAGTCAAGACCAAACTTATGCTTGCCTCAATGCCATGGAGGATCGAATTGTCGCCATGGAAACTACACTTCCTCCTCTATACATTTGTCACGGTGTGCATGGTAACTTTCCACCTTTTGTGGGACAACCAGAAGTCAGTCCCAAGTCGGTTCCTACCGAAGCTGAGAAGAGACTCCAATACTTCAACATGAAGCTGTGAACGCAACTAATGTATCTCAAAGGAGATGACATTTATAAGGAGGATAATCGGGAGTATGAAGCTGTGAACACACAATTGCCAACCAACTTCAACATGACTGACATCCCAAAGTTCAAGGGGCATAAGAACCCTTTGGATCACATTCAAGTCAAAAAGTGCACTCTAGGGGTTCTTACCCAAAATGAGAAAGAAGGATTCACCGACTTCCTAAATAAGCGAGGGAAAACTAGCACACAGCTTGTTGAACGTCCAGATGAAGCTACTCTTGTAGAGAAATTCGTGGACATCCTGAGACCTGTTTATGAAAAACATCTGAGGTACCAAAATATAAAGTCTTCCAAAGACTTGACTGTGCTGAGAAAAAGAAGTGAAAACAATATCTGAAAAGGACTCTTGTCCAAAACGATAGGTCGTGGGTATCAAGGCTCAACGAGTCATTCTTATGGCTCCACCAACAAACACGATGAGGTCAAATCTGTCGAACCATCCTAGAAGAGACACCCTCAAAGGAAATTCACCAACCTTGGCGATACATATTCCAATGCCTTGGAAAGATTAATACAACAAGGCAAAATTCGACCTATAGGACCTACACCTCACCCGAAAAAGAAAGGTAGGCTCTAGGATGGAGACTATTACTGCGAATATAATAGAGGCAAAGGACACGATACAGAGCAATGCTACAAGTTCAAACATGTCATTCAAGATATGATTGAGGACAGTCGTCTACCCATCCCTCTTGGGAGCAAGCCTAACTACCCTCTTGAAGTTCTAACGATTACAGATAAAGAATCCACCTTGGATTGTTCACACCTCATCTCCCCAGTCAAAGAAGAAATCCATATGTTGGAAAGTGAAAAAGAGATGTTCAAGAAAGAACCAGAAGACAACAAATTCATATCAGAATCAGAGTCGAAGTCAGAGTCTAAGTTTGAAGTCTCTAGAGGGTCTTCTTTGGCTGTCACCCCATCCCTCTATTTCTCTTAGCTCAGTGTCAAATAGAAACATAGCTTGAGGTATGTCCCAGCAGCCGTTTGCATACACTATTTTAACATTTATTAATAAATAGAACAATCCTAGTCCTCTTTGAGTTACAAATGAGCACATGTACCTTTTGTTAGTCACTTGTTCTACTTT
This sequence comes from Heliosperma pusillum, assembly GCA_022085475.1. Classification (NCBI taxonomy): domain Eukaryota; kingdom Viridiplantae; phylum Streptophyta; class Magnoliopsida; order Caryophyllales; family Caryophyllaceae; genus Heliosperma; species Heliosperma pusillum. The sequence continues at coordinate 28,509 of JAIUZE010068545.1, read as the reverse complement.
TTACCCTTAACTAGCGGAATAGACTTGAAATATGATGATCATTATTTATTTACATATTGTATGCTTCCCTTAGATACATATAACTCGATTTATTGTCTTTCCTTGCTTGTTTATGTGCTATTTTAGCTAGAATATCGATTATGCCGCTTCTATTATGTTTTAATGCAGATTGGATGCATTCGGAGCTTTTTGAGTAGATATGAAGAATGGTGGAGTCGGATCGTAGAAGGTTAGGCACGGGAATCGAGAGCGGTGAAGAAGGAATGAAGAAAAACGAAGAAACATGCCATTTTGAGGGATGCTCGATCGAGCAACACTGCTTGCTCGATCGAGTCGTGCTGATGTCATGCTCGATCGAGCAGATTCACTTTGCTCGATCGAGCAACCTACTTTTTTACGGCTTTTTGTATTATCCTAAACTAGTTTAACCTAATTAATTAGATTTGTATTATAAAAGGAAAGCTCGTGTTTCATAATTAGGTACGCTTTAATATTAGAAACCTAAATTAGTTTGCTTTGCTACTGGATTTTATCATCAAGACGATTGTCTTTAGTTCAACTTGTAATCGGTATTTTTCAATCTTTCTTTGTTATTCAATTAGTTACCTTCTAGTTCTTAATTATTCTTTGTTAATCCTTTCATAATTGTTAATCATGTTTACTTTATTTATTACCATTGTTGTTAATATCGTTATGAGTATCTAAATTCCTTTCTAGGGTTGAAAGGGGATCTAGGATTGTTAGAAGGGGTAGACTAATTAATTGAATTGCAATTGCATGGTTATCGTTTTATTATCGTTTTAATTCTAGTTGTTTGATTAATGGCCAGGATTAATTAGCTAGTCTCGCGAATTATGATTGACACCGACCGGGTTAAGACTAAGATAGGCTACGATAATTGAATAGAACTCCTTTAATGATAACGATCGAATGTTGAATTGTAAATCTAAAGGGCATAATTGAATCGACCGATCTTGTTACCTTAGATAACTTTATTGCATGATAGTTGATTACACCCATACCCCTGAACAATAATCCTACTGAACCTGAGACCCTAGACTTTTAATCTTATTGTTTCCAACCTTTTATTGTTATTGTTTGCTATTAGAGAAACACAAATCTTAAACCCCGAAACTGTTACTATAAAGACAAACCTAGTTTAACATATTAGAATACTACCGCATCCCTGTGGGTTCGATACCTTGCTTACCGCTGACTATTAGTTAGTAGTGAATTAGGATTACTTTGATTAAGGTGACGCGACTTTACTCTTATCAAATTTGGCGCCGTTGTCGGGGAGGCAATAGTTTTCTGTTTGTTTCTACTTAGTTTGTCTTTTTCTTCGTCTCAGGGAACCTAAGTTCCTTGAGACCGTTCTTATCCTTTTCTTTAGTGTTCATTTACGCCAAGGTGTTCCATGTCCGATCTCGTACCCTACGATTCCGAACCAGAAAGGACTCTCCGAGTTAGACGAAACTTTTGGAAGGAAATTCAAGAAGCAGAAGACTTGAGTATGCTTGACACAGTTTACGCTGAATTTGTCGCAGAAAAACCATCCTTAGAATAGGATACACATATTTCTGCCACCACTACAGCCTTGCCTACTTTAGCCAGCCATTCCGAGCCTACCGTTGCATCTATTCCCAGGGGATTCAAACTCCCTACTACGGGTAATGGCACCTTTGAGATTCGCTCATCTTATATCTCTTTGGTGGAGCGAAACATGTTTGGAGGAACCCCCGCCGAGGATCCTGCTAAGCATATGGAAAAATTCACCAATTATTGTTGTTCTATTCCTTGAACGGGTGGGGTAACGCAAGATCAGATCAAGTTGGTGTTATTCCCCTTTTCGCTACGAGACGGGGCAGAATATTGGTTGAGTGAGTTAGATGTAGACGCACTTGGCATCACCAATTGGAATTCTCTGGCTCTTGCAATCTACAAAAGATATTTCCCGCCACAAAAAACCAACGCCATCCGAAGTCAAATCACAACTTTCAAACAATGTCCCACTGAGAACTTCAATAAAGCATGGGTTCGCTTCAAAAAGCTTGTCAAATCTAATCCACATCATGGTTTTGATACTTGGTTCCTATGCAACCAGTTTTACAACAGGTTATATGATGATTATAGAAAATTGCTAGATTCTGCTGCCAATGGAAGATTCCAAAATAACACTACCGATGCTAATGCTTTGAAGTTGATTGATGAGATATCCACTCACACTGCTGAGTATGGCAATCCCAGGGGTAATGCGAGGCGAGGAGGTTCAGACAATGCAGTTGCAGCTTAGTTGGAAGCATTAACTGCTAAAATTGCCGAATTACAAACTTCAAAATCTTTGGAAAATAAAAAAATGGTTCATGCCATGGTTCAACAAGAGCCAACCTGTGAAAGATGTGGTACTATGTGGCATAATGCAGTAGAGTGTATGAGTACGGTTGAACAAGTACTTGCCTTTCAATCCTTTAAGCAAGGTACACCGTACTCTAACTTTTATAATAAAAGGACAAGAGAGCATCCAAATTTCTACTACCGAAGTTAGAATGTTCTAAATCCTACCCTGCCACCACCTCAGCAACAAGGTTCCTCTTATGTGATTCCTCAAAATCGCAATTCCCAAGGTAAATACAATCATTCAAATCAAGGAGGCCAAAACTTCCAACAAGCTCCACCTCCACCACCTCCAAGTAATGATATGGCGGAATTGAAAGCCATGTTGCAGCAAAGTCTCATGATACAACAAAAGCAAGATGCTCGGATTTCACAACTGCTCGCACATAACAAGATAGTGGATACTCAAATTGCCCAATTGGCAATTCAAAATCCACACAAACAACCAGGTAATCTTCCTCGTCAAGGACACCCTCCACATGAACATGCCAATGCTATTACCTTGAGGAGTGGGACCTATTACAAAGGCCCGTAAATGAAAGGGGATGATAAGGATGAAAGTATGGAAGTTGCTCGTCAAGATTCGAAAAACAGCGAAAAAGTGGCTGAAAAAGAGGTTACTCGATCGAGCAGCACCCCTTGCTCGATCGATCAACCCAAGGAAAATCCGCAAATTTTGCTCGAGAAGTACCTGAAAATTCATGTTTTGACAAACTCGATCGAGCAACCCCCTTGCTCGATCGAGCAACCCCTGATCAGACTTACTAGTCCCTAACTTCACCTTCAAAAGCAAAAGAAGCCGAGCCAATCGCCATTACACTTCCTTTTCCTCACCGCCAACATAAATTCAAGCTTGATAAACAGTTTGGAAGGTTTATGGAAGTGGTCAAGAATTTGCAAGTGAGTGTACCATTTACTCAGTTGATCACTCAAGTGCCGGCTTATGCAAAGTTTATGAAAGACATATTGATAAGGAAGCGGTCCTTTAATGAAGTAGAGACAGTTGCATTTACTGAGGAATGCAATGCTGGGTTACAATCCAGATCACCACCTAAGCTAAAGGATCCAGGGAGTTTTTCTATTCCTTGTAATATAGGATGCTTAGCTATTGATAGAGTCCTTTGTGATTTAGGGGCTAGTGTTAGTGTAATGCCATTTTCTATCTGTAAAAAACTAAATATGGGTCAACTTATTGTTACAACCATGACCTTACAAATGGCCGACCGTTCTATTAAACACCCTTTGGGTATTTTAGAAGACGTACCGGTTAGAGTAGGGAAGTTTTTCATACCAGTTGACTTCGTCGTATTAGATATGGCTGAGAACACCCAAATTCCTATCATCTTGGGACAACCATTCCTCCATACTGCGGGGGCGGTTATAGATGTTAAGAATGGGAGACTTACACTAACAGTGGGGGATGACACTACCACTTTCAATTTAGATAATGCAATGAAACACCCCATGCTAGAAGAGACATGTCATAGAGTCGATATTGTGGATTTAACTGTTGATGACTGTCTTTCTTTGTGTTTGAATAGGGATCCTCTGGAGATCGCCTTAATTTCCAGCACTGCTGAAGCTGGAAGCTCACGGAGTAAGGAAGTAGTTGAGATGGAAAAACTGCTGACAGGAGAGAAATGGTACTTACAAAAGGCGTATAGCTTAGGTAACCCCCCTAAGGTTATCGAGGTAAAGAAACCTGAACTTAAACCCCTCCCCTCTCATCTTAAATATGTTTTTTTTATTCCCATGAGATGAATCCTGTAATTGTCAGTGCTAACCTATCTGAAAGCCAACTTGCTTATTGATTTGTTGGTAATTTTAAAAAGACACAAGAAAGCTATAGGTTATAGCATTGACGATTTACAAGGTATTAGTCCGGACTTTTGTATGCACTGTATCCACTTAGAAGAATACCATAAACCTTGTAGGTAGGGTCAACGTCGTATGAACCCCACTATGCAAGAGGTAGTTAGAAAAGAGGTGCAGAAATTGTTAGATGCAGGGATCATATATGCTATTTCTGACTCAAAGTGGGTCAGTCCTCTCTAGGGATGGCAGTGGGTCCAAGACCCGACCCAAACCCGCCGGGTCGGACCCTAATGGATCGGGTATGGGTCTTAATTTTCAAGACCCGAACGGGTAAGGGTCGGGTATGGGTCTTGGATAATATTTTCGGGTTCGGGTTCGGGTTCGGGTTCGGGTCCGGGTTTGTTTTGTAGGACCCGGACCCGACCCGTAGACCCGTATAATTTTTTTTAAAAAAAAAACCCTAAATCTATCAATTAAACGCATCTAGTAGCCACACAATTAACAATTCACAAATACACAAACACAACTACACAACTAACACAAGTCCACTCTCACAACTCTAATCCTAAATCCCCAACTACTCACCTACCTCTAATCTAACCTGACGACGACGGACAACGACGCAAAAGTAGCAGCAACAGCAGCAAGTTCGTCGACAGGTAAATCTCTCATTTTTTACGGTTTTTCTTTCTTTTTTTAATCCTTCAATTACTTTGATACTTTCTACTTAATGACGCTAAACTGATTTGTTGTTCGTCGACGGGTTTGTTTCTCATTTGTTGCTATGATTTCATCAACTCTAAACTTTCTTTGTGTTTGGTATTTGTAAGAAACTAAGGATTTTGTGAAGACTTTGTATTTTATTTGCGGTTTTGTAAACAATTTGAATGGCTCTTTTGGACTTATGGTGTAATTTGAATGGCTACTGCCTACTGTAAGTGTGGAGTTTAATTGTCAAAAAAACAAAATTATAGGTGCTACTGTAAGTGTGGTAAGGAGTTCAAATTGTCAATTTCACAAGTGCTTTATCAACTAGACCCGCGGGTAGACCCGACCCGGACCCCGACCCGTTGGGTATGGGTATGGGTATGGGTCCAATTATTTTGGACCCTTTAGGGTACGGGTCGGGTATGGGTCCAAGGTACGGGACACGGGTCCGGGTCCGGGTCCTACTGGACCCGACCTGAACCCGACCCGTTGCCATCCCTAGTCCTGTCCAGGTAGTCCCTAAGAAGGGAGGAACTACGGTCGTCACTAATGAGAAAAACGAGCTCATATCTACTAGACTAGTGACATGGTGGAGGATGTGTATTGATTATAGGAACCTGAATGTAGCTACTAGGAAAGACCACTTCCATGTTCCCTATATTGACCAAATGTTAGAGCGTCTAGCGTGTCATAAGTATTTTTGCTATCTCGACGGCTACTCGGGATTCTTTCAGATCCCCATTCATCCTGACGATCAGGAAAAGACTACCTTCACATGCCCTTATGGTGTCTTTGCTTACCGAAGAATGTCTATTATGGCGGTCTTTATGGATGACTTCAGTGTTTACGGGACCGATTTTGATAGTTGTTTAGCTTATCTGACCAAAGTCATACAACGCTGTGAGAAAAGTAATCATGTGTTAAACTAGGAAAAGTGCCACTTCATGGTAACTGAAGGGGTGGTACTTGGTCATTTGGTGTCTGGACGAGGCATCCAAGTGGATAAAGCTAAAGTGGAAGTGGTTGAGCAATTAACGTACCCGTTGAATGTTAAAAGTGTTAGAAGTTTCCTTGGTCATGCGGGGTTCTATCGCCGTTTTATTAAGGATTTTTCAAAAATTGCTCAACCATTGACTAAACGTCTCCATAAGGATGCCCCGTTTGTGTTTACTGATGAGTGTGTTAAGTCTTTTGACAGGATTAAACAAGCTCTAATCTCAGCTCCTATTATCCAGTCTCCTGATTGGAATTTGCCGTTTGAGATAATGTGTGATGCCAGTGACTATGTGGAGTGTAAACTACTAAGGTTCACAAGTTTTAAGTAAGCTTGATGAACTTGATTCAAACTGAGAACAAAACAAGTGACAAGGGATATTGTTTTAGGGATATTGAGTTGTTTAACTGAAAGACTCAGGGGATATGACTTAGAGACAATCCTCTACAGCAAGGCACAAGAGAAAAGGGCTCAAAGACTGGATTTAGAGATAGTTTTCAAGTATTACAGCAAAGCACAAACACTCTAAACTAAACTCAACAGCAAGTAAGTTAACCACAGCAAAGCACAGGTATAACTTGACTCACAATACAAGGCACTGATCAAACACCTTGGAGATGTATCAGGCTTGCTTCAAACTACAGCTCTTAGCACAAGTTTGATAACATTGAGTGATTTCTCAAAGTTTAATTCATTCATTCATAAAAGTCTGCTCAAACAAACATACAAGACCTCTTTATATAGAGGGGCTGATAACTTGTGAGCCATTGGATGCACAGATCATCCAAGGGCCAACTTAGGATTCAAACTACTACTACTGACACTAATTAAGAGCCTCATAATAGGACGAGCTCAACAACTATAAAGAACAGACACAAGACACAAAAACAGACTGAACAAAAAGCAAATAAAGCAGTTTTGGAGTTTTCCTGAAATGGAAATCTGTTGTTCTTGTTGCCTTGTTGCTTTGCCTGGATGTGTTGCTGCTCCTTGGGACTCCCTACTCTTATTAGAACATAGATAAGACCTGCCTTGGACGAGGACAAGTTGACTTAAACAAAAGGAAACCACAAACTGCCTTGTACTTTCTCTGTTTTTAATGGGTTTGCTGGACTCTAACTTGGGGTGTCTGTTTCATGGGTTTTTACTAGACTTCAAAAGGATTTGTCCTGGACAAACTTGTAGCTTAGTGGGTTGGCTTGATGGTAGGCCATGGTGGGGGTGGTTGGGATGCTCTGGTGTACCTCCTAGATACAGGGTTTGTGAATTGGTCTGTCTGAGCCTGAAGGGTTTTGTTTCTGTCTTGTGTGGGTAATGTGGGTTGTGTTGGGGCTTGGCATGGGTTGTTGAGTCTTGGACTGTCTCCCTCACTGTTGTAGCTTGGCATGGCTTGGTCTTGGCTTGTCATAGCTTGTTGTTTGGACCTTGTAACTCTAGCTTCCATCTGAGGGGTCATTGGGGTTAGGCTTGCCTTGTTTGTGGCTTGATCATCAAGGCCCCTTGGGTGAGCTCCTGCTGCAGCCTCCCCAGGTTGAAAAGGGCTTGACCTCAAGCCTGTGTCTTCTTCTCCCTCAGAGTCTTCAAAGAAAGGACTAAGATCTCCAACATTGAATGTCCCATGGACTGCATACTCTCCTGGTAGATCAATTTTGTAGGCATTGGGACCTATCTTCTCTATGACTTGAAAAGGACCATCTGCTCTTGGCTCTAGCTTGTTCTTTCTCTTGGAAGGGAACCTTTCTTTCCTTAGGTTGATCCATACTAGATCTCCTGGTGCAAAGTCTTTCTTGGTCTTAGGAACCTTGGCATTCTTCTTGTACAGATCATTAGCTTTCTCAATTTGTTTCCTGACTGATTCATGGAGTTTTAACATTTGTTCCACCCTCTTCTTGGCATCATAGTGGACTTCTGACCTGCACACATTAGACAAACTCAAAGGCATTAAGGGGTTAGTACCATAGACCACTTCAAAGGGGGAGTGGCCTGTGGCTGCTGATGGAGCTCTATTGAAAGAGAACTCTGCTTGAGCCAACTTCAAGTCCCAATCCTTGAGAGATTTGCTGACTATACACCTCAAGATTCTTCCCAAGGTCTTGTTAGTCACCTCAGTTTGGCCATCAGTTTGAGGGTGATGGGAGGTACTAAACAATAACCTAGTGTTAAGCAGTTTCCACAATGTCCTCCAGAAATGGCTCATAAACTTTGTGTCTCTGTCAGACACAATGGTCCTTGGAACTCCATGTAACCTCACCACCTCATCAAGGTATAGCTCTGCTACACTCACAGCATCCTCAGTCTTCTTGCATGCAATGAAATGTGCCATCTTACTGAACCTATCCACAACCACCATGATAGAATCCTTCCCTCTTGCTGTCCTAGGCAATGCCATTATGAAATCCATACTAACATCCTCCCAAGGCCTACATGGGACTGGTAGGGGAGTGTAAGGTCCTGCTTGGAAAGAACTCTTGGCCTTTTGACAAACTCCACACCTTCTGAGCACTATTTGAACTTCTCCCATCATCTTAGGCCAGTGGAATTGATCTTGTAGTATGTCCACAGTTTTCTGAACCCCAAAGTGTCCTCCAAGGCCACTTCCATGTACCTCCTTAATCAATAGATTCCTATAAGATCCTCTGGGAACACACAGCTTGTTTCCTTTAAACAAGAATCCATTTTGCAAAGTGTAGGGTGAATCAATGGTTCTTGTTCCCTCTTTCTGTGCCAACCAATCCTCTGCAAAGTCTGGATCTTCTTGATACATGTCCTTCATGAACTCAAAACCAAGAACCCTTTGCTCCATAGTTGATAGCAGAGTGTACCTCCTAGACAATGCATCAGCCACCACATTTTGTTTGCCCTCTTTGTACTTGCTAGAAAAGGTGAATGATTGAAGGAACTCTACCCATTTAGCATGTCTATGACTGAGCTTGTGTTGGCCTCCTATGTACTTCAATGCCTCATGATCAGAGTGTAAGACGAAAGGTTTGGGCTTCAGGTAATGACTCCAATGCCTCAGAGCCCTGACAAGAGCATAGAACTCTTTATCATATGTAGAATAGTTTAGCTTGGCACCACTTAGTTTTTCACTAAAGTAGGCTACAGGTTTCTTCTCTTGGATGAGGACAGCTCCAATTCCCACTCCACTTGCATCACATTCAACCTCAAATAGGCAATCAAAGTTTGGCAATCTGAGGATTGGTGCACTGCACAAGAGCTTCTTCATGTGTTTGAAAGCTTGTAAGGCATTCTCAGTCCAAGTGAACTCTCCCTTCTTCATGCACTCAGTGAGAGGTGCTGCAATGGTGCTAAAATCCTTAATGAATCTTCTGTAGAAGGATGCCAAGCCATGGAATCCCCTTACTTCTGTAATACTCCTAGGGATAGGCCAAGACTGGACTGCAATGATCTTGTCTTGATCAACTGAAATGCCTCTACCAGATACCACATATCCTAGAAACTTGACTTCCTCAGTCATGAAGGTGCACTTCTCAAGCTTCCCAAAGAGCTTGCTCTCCTTAAGTATTTCAAACACAGCCTCAAGATGCCTCAAATGATCATCCTTGCTCTTGCTGTAGATGAGAATATCATCAAAGTATACCACCACAAATCTCCCTAGGCAAGGCCTAAGCACTTCTGTCATCAATCTCATGAAGGTACTTGGGGCATTTGACAGGCCAAAGGGCATGACAAGCCACTCATAAAGGCCATGCTTTGTTTTGAAGGCTGTCTTCCACTCATCTCCTTCTCTGATCCTCAATTGATGGTAACCTTGCCTCAGATCAATCTTAGAAAAGAACCTTGAACCACTCAGTTCATCCAACATGTCATCAAGCCTAGGTATAGGGAACCTATACTTGACTGTGATGTTGTTGATAGCCCTGCTATCTATGCACATCCTCCAAGTCCCATCCTTCTTAGGAACCAACAATGCAGGCACAGCACAAGGGCTTAATGACTCCCTTACAAACCCTTTACTCATCAACTCTCCAACTTGCTTTTGTAGCTCTTGTGTAGCCTTAGGATCACATCTGTAGGCTGGTCTATTAGGTAGTACAGACCCTGGCACAAGGTCTATTTGGTGTTCAATCCCTCTCAAAGGGGGTAAGCCATCAGGAAGTTCCTCTGGAAACACTCCCTTGAACTGATCAATGAGGGGCTTAACATCTGCAGGGATCACCTTAGACTCCTCTTTCTGAACTTCTTTTGATAGCAGCATTACTATAGGTTGCTCCTCACTACACTCCTTGACCATTGCTGACTCAGACAGAAATACAACTCCACTAAAATCCTCAGCCATATTTGGACTTCCATAGCTCTTCTGGTGTGGTGGCAAGGGGGCTAATGTCACCTTCCTGCTCCCATGCTTGAAAGAATAGGTATTGCTTCTTCCTTGGTGTATGGAGCTTTTATCAAACTCCCATGGCCTTCCTAATAGCAAGTGACAGGCATCCATTGGAACCACATCACACAATACTTCATCCTTGTACACACTGCCAATGGAGAAAGGGACCATGCATTGCTTATCCACCTTAACCTCTGCTCCCTTACTCAGCCATCTCAACTTATAGGGGTGAGGGTGATCTTGAGTGCTCAACTTCAGCTTATCAACCATAGTAACAGAAGCCACATTGGTACAACTACCTCCATCTATAATAAGATTACAAACCCTCCCTTGTATGGTACACCTGCTCCTGAAGATGAGGGACCTTTGATCCTCCTCCAAAGGTATCTGTTGTGAATGCATTACTCTCCATAACACTAAGCTGTGGCCTGTGTCAGGGAGTGCCACTATTGCCTCCTGACTAGACTCTTCTTCCTCACTCACCACTTCTTCAACCTCAGGCTCATCCCTCTCATACTCAACTAGACCCTCTTTTTCCCAAGCCTCAACTTCCATGATAGTTAAGGTCTTCTTAGAAGGGCAATCCTTTCTAAAATGTCCATAGCCTTGACATTGGAAGCACCTAATTCTGTTCTCAGTCAATGAAGTGCTTGGCTTTTGACCCATGATGCCCTTACCCTTGTCTAAGGTAGGTGGGGGTGTTGTCTTAGGAGTATCCATTGATCTAAACCCACTATAAGGCCTGGTTTGAAAAGGCCTGACAGGTTTTGGTGTAGCAGGCTTAGTCTTTCCTATCTTCTCAATTCTCAGAGATAGGTTGACAACATCATCAAATGACCACAGAGGTTGCATCCTAACCTTGTTAGCAATGTTCTTATCTAGGCCCTCTAAGTACCTAGCAATCCTTTGCTCAGGTTTCTCATTTATATCACATTGTAAGGTGAGTTGTTCAAACTCCCTCAGATAAGATTCAACAGGTTTGTCTCCTTGTTTCAACTTAGACAACTTGATAAACAGATCCTGGGTGTAATCCTTAGCAACAAATTTGTCTAACAGTTTCTTTTTCAGTTTAGTCCAAGACTTGATGGGTTCTTTACCCTCCCTAGCCCTTAACCCTTTCATAGTCTCATACCAAAGGGAAGCATACCCTTTCAGTTTAAGGATGGCTACTTTAAAAGACTTGGAATCATTGTATCCCTTGTACTCAAAGATCCTTTCTACTTCTCTAAGCCATTCTAACAAGTCATCAGGATTAAGACTACCAGAAAACTCAGGGATATCTACCTTAAGATGCTTGTCTGTGTTCCTGTGGATGGAAGCTCTGCTTCTTGTTGAGTCATCTGAGTCTGGGTACTCCTCATCATCAGGTGGCCTTCCTCTGCCTCCTCCTTGGCCTCTTCCACGTCCTCTACCTCTTCCTCCAGCAAGCAAATGGTTGCCTATAACCTGGTCCAAGGTTCTGGTTAGGGTGGTTACAATCCCAGCCAGATCCTCCATCCTTGCTTCTACTCCTGCTAGTCTCTCTTCACTCATTGGGCTATTTTTGTGTTTTTAAATGTAGTTAGGGAAATGAACTCACTAAGACTCTCTACCAAAAGCTCTTATAACCAATTTGGAGTGTAAACTACTAAGGTTCACAAGTTTTAAGTAAGCTTGATGAACTTGATTCAAACTGAGAACAAAACAAGTGACAAGGGATATTGTTTTAGGGATATTGAGTTGTTTAACTGAAAGACTCAGGGGATATGACTTAGAGACAATCCTCTACAGCAAGGCACAAGAGAAAAGGACTCAAAGACTGGATTTAGAGATAGTTTTCAAGTATTACAGCAAAGCACAAACACTCTAAACTAAACTCAACAGCAAGTAAGTTAACCACAGCAAAGCACAGGTATAACTTGACTCACAATACAAGGCACTGATCAAACACCTTGGAGATGTATCAGGCTTGCTTCAAACTACAGCTCTTAGCACAAGTTTGATAAAATTGAGTGATTTCTCAAAGTTTAATTCATTCATTCATAAAAAGTCTGCCTCAAACAAACATACAAGACCTCTTTATATAGAGGGCCTGATAACTTGTGAGCCATTGGATGCACAGATCATCCAAGGGCCAACTTAGGATTCAAACTACTACTACTAACACTAATTAAGAGCCTCATAATAGGACGAGCTCAACAACTATAAAGAACAGACACAAGACACAAAAACAGTCTGAACAAAAAGCAAATAAAGCAGTTTTGGAGTTTTCCTGAAATGGAAATCTGTTGTTCTTGTTGCCTTGTTGCTTTGCCTGGATGTGTTGCTACTCCTTGGGACTCCCTACTCTTATTAGAACATAGATAAGACCTGCCTTGGACGAGGACAAGTTGACTTAAACAAAAGGAAACCACAAACTGCCTTGTACTTTCTCTGTTTTTAATGGGTTTGCTGGACTCTAACTTGGGGTGTCTGTTTCATGGGTTTTTACTAGACTTCAAAAGGATTTGTCCTGGACAAACTTGTAGCTTAGTGGGTTCGCTTGATGGTAGGCCATGGTGGGGGTGGTTGGGATGCTCTGGTGTACCTCCTAGATACAGGGTTTGTGAATTGGTCTGTCTGAGCCTGAAGGGTTTTGTTTCTGTCTTGTGTGGGTAATGTGGGTTGTGTTGGGGCTTGGCATGGGTTGTTGAGTCTTGGACTGTCTCCCTCACTGTTGTAGCTTGGCATGGCTTGGTCTTGGCTTGGCATAGCTTGTTGTTTGGACCTTGTAACTCTAGCTTCCATCTGAGGGGTCATTGGGGTTAGGCTTGCCTTGTTTGTGGCTTGATCATCAAGGCCCCTTGGGTGAGCTCCTGCTGCACTATGCAGTTGGGGTTGTTTTGGGGCAAAGGAAGAATAAGGTGCTACATGCAATCTACTATGCTAGTAAGACCTTGGATGATGCGCAAGTTAACTATGCTACCACTGAAAAAGAGTTACTTGCAGTTGTCTTTGCTTTAGATAAGTTTAGAGCCTATCTTGTGGGTTCTATGGTGATCGTCTACACTGACCATGCAGCACTTAAGTATTTGTTAGCTAAGAAGGAAGCCAAACCTCGGCTTATTCGTTGGATCTTGTTATTACAAGAATTTGATTTGGAGATCCGGGATAAGTCTGGTGCAGAGAATGTGGTTGCTAACCATTTGTCTCGTTAAAGGTTTGAAGGGGGAGATTTCATCCCCATTGATGATTCGTTTGCTGATGATGATCTCCTTGCCATAACCATGGAGACTCCATGGTTTGCTGATTATGCCAACTTTTTGGTTGGGGGAATTATGCCTCCGGGTCAATCTTATCATCAGAAGAAGCGGTTTCAACACGATGTCAAACGGTACTTTTGGAATGATCCTTATCTATTCCGGGAGTGTGCCGACGGCATTTATCGACGATGTATTCCAGAGGGTGAGGTACATGCCATCCTTTCTCATTGTCACTCTTCTCCATATGGCGGTCATCATGGTCCCTCACGGACATTTGCTTAAGTTATGCAGTCAGGTTTTTTCTGGCCGACTATTCTCAAGGATGCTACTACATTTGTCCGTTCTTGTGACGCATGTCAAAGGACGGGTAATATTTCGGACAGGTATTTTGGAAGTTGAGATATTCGATGTTTGGGGTATTGACTACCAAGGGCCATTCCCATCTGCCCATGGTAATCAATATATTCTAGTAGCAGTCCACTATGTCTCCAAATGGGTGGATGCTATTGCCACTCCCACTTGCGATGCCAAAGCAGTTGTTAAACTGTTTCAAAAGATCATATTCCCGCGATTTGGGGTCCCTCGTGCTCTCATTAGCGATGGCGGGAAGCATTTCAGTGAACGCCAACTTAACACTAAACTGAAGAAATATGATGTTACACATCGTCGAGGGTTAAGTTATCATCCGCAGACAAGTGGCCAGGTAGAGGTTTCTAATAGGGAGATTAAGTCTATCCTTGAGAAAGTTGTGAGTAAATCTAGGAAGGATTGAAGTCGTAAGCTCGATGACACTTTGTGGGCTTACCGAACTGCTTTTAAGACTCCAATCGGTGCTTCTTTATACCGGTTAGTCTATGGCAAGGCGTGCCATTTACCGGAAGAACTTGAGTATAGGGCTATGTGGGCCATTAAAGAGCTTAATATGGATCCCTCACTGGCGGGTGAGAAACGACTTATGCAATTGAACGAGCTTGATGAGTTTCGATTGCATGCCTATGATAATGCTCGGGTTTACAAGGAGAAGACAAAGAAGTGGCACGACAAGCATATCCTGCAGCGGGAGTTTAAAATTGGTGATAAAGTATTAGTATTTAACTCCCGTTTGCATTTATTTCCAGGTAAACTCAAGCCCAGATGGTCGGGACCGTTCACAGTTACCGAGGTGAACAAGTTTGGGTCGGTTACGCTACAAACTGACAAGGGTTAAATTTTTAAAGCCAATGGTCAACGCTTGAAGATCTATTATGATGGAGCATTTATAGGAGTGATAGAGGTCGTCGACCTTTTCACTCTTGATAAATCACCATGACTTTGAGATAACACGGTTGTGCGGGACCGATATAAACCAGCGCTACTCGGGAGGCAACCCGGTGTTTACTTGTACTTTATTTGTAAAATTTATTTAAAATAGCTTAGTTATTAATGTTATAGGTTAATTTGATTTAGTTTGGATAGTTAATACGGGTGTACTTTATGCTTAGAGTGTGGTGAGGGAGAGATCTAACAATTTTATTAAGTGCTTGCAGGTAATAAAATTGGAAGTCGCTTTAAGAACGAAAAGAAAGAAAGAACAAAAATTAGAAAGAGAGCAAAAAAGCTGAATTTTCAGGGTTGCTCGATCGAGCAGACCTGACTTGCTCGATCGAGTTAGACATGTCCAATTTGTCCGAGAATCGAGCAGACCTCAAAACTCTGAATTTTTTTAGTTTGCACGATCGAGCAGACCTGACTTGCTCGATCGAGTCGGCCCGGTCCGACCGGTCCCGCGGCCAAAATTCTTTCTTTCTCTTCATTATTTCGGCTACTTCTCTCCCTCTCTCACCATTATTCTCTCAATTACCTCCTTCAAACACACTAAAATCATCAATTAATCATCCTATTATCATCAAACAAACATCATCTTACTTGTTTTAAGTGCAATTTTTGAAGAAATTGGTGTTCTTGCTCCCTAATTTTGCCCCAAAACGTGAATCTAGGGTTTGCTTCTCATTCTTTGATCTTGTGCTTTTAATTGTTGTTTGTTTCTTCCTTTCTTCGTTCTTTAGTAATTAATCACTCTTACATTGCTAATTGCTCTCTCTTACTTGCGTTTTAGACCTAAATTTGATTTTTTTTCGAATTAGGGTTTGATAAATCCGTCTTTGTGAGCTTATTGTGGTGTTTGTGTGCTTTATTTACTTCAATTCTTTATGTCTAGAGAAGTAGGAAGTAGCAAGCGACGTAGGGAACCCCGTCTAATCCGACAACCTCAAATAGAAGCGATTCCTAGTAACCCGACTTACCCATGGATCGTTTTTAGCACACAAGACCAACATGATCACTTTGCTACGCTTATAGGTCGTCCAATGGACCCTACTCGTTGTGTGTACCCCACCGTTCTTGATGCTCTCGGTCTGGGTAATGCTCTTTTTGATATGTTTGACCGAATCGGGTTTGGTGGGTTATACTCCCTGAATGAACTTTCCTACCGGCCATTGACACTAGAATTTTTTAGTTCCTTCGATTGGGACGAGTTACATACGCGTGTGTCTTTTCAGTTGCTCAATAGGGATTTTGTGTTGTCGTATGCTGAATTTGCTAATCATTTGGGTCTTTCTCTTGGTAATGATGATGCTTTTGTTGCTATCCCTTCCGGTTTTCAAGCCGTTGATTATTTTTCTCTTTTTACTGGTCTTCCTGAGCAGCGTGTCAATGCCATGGCTGTCAATGATGTGCAACATCCTTGTTTAAGGTTGTTTCTGCGTTTCTTTAGCCTTCTTCTATTTTCTAGGAAGGAACTTAGTAAATTGAATTCTCATGATGTTTTATTGCTTGCATCCGCCCTCAACCCCCAACATGAGAATGTTTTTCAGTTTCACCTAGTTGGGTTGGTGTGTTATGCTTTATGGAGAGTCAATTCCCCTACCCAACATTCCTTGGATTGTGGTGCTTTGGTCACTAGGTTGGCTAGGCGACTTGCTGGGTTTGGGGGAGACCGTCGATACACACCAATGACCCAGGTACATGCTCCTAGGGTCGACGAGGAGTACTTGCGCCACACTTTGTGCTGGATTAATGCGTTAAGTAATGCTCGATTTCAGTGGCGAGTACGAGGGTCCCAGTGGATAGCTCTTCCTGACACCGATAACCGTCTACCTTCTACGGAGCGGTTGCCTACCCATGATCCTGAGACTGGACCTACCCCTCCCCCTCGTTCTTATGTGGTTCCGCCTGAGCTTATTTTTACCTTGGCCGAGACTCGACGGCCTCGTCGGTGGATCGCCCTTTCTTCTTCTGCTAAGGGCAGCACCACCCTGACTCCCCGCCCTACACCGACCCTGACTCCGTACCCTTACCCTCCACCTGCTTATACCTATGATCCGGCTTTGGAGAGGGAGATTAGGATTCACCAAAGCATTAATAATGACTTGGTGATGAGGGGGCTTTGGAAGAACCTCATGCGGACAGATCATAATGCTACTGCTGATTTGACTCCGCCGAGCTACTACCGAGGTCCGGGTGACGAGAGTGGTGTGTTCGACAATTATGGGGTGACTCGTCAGCAGTTTTCCCTGGAGTTCAGCCACGACTATGGTTGTCTAGGTCGATCATGGTACACTCTTATCTGACCGGATGCTCCGGTTGGTGGTTTTGTTGAGCCATTTCGGGCCTCTTCTTCTGGTGTTGGTCAGAGGGATGATGATGATGATGATGGTGATGATGAGAAGTAGTGCCAGCTGGTCACTACGCCCCCCATTTGCAGCTGGTTTGGGAGAGGCTATGTCTACACAGTTGGTATTATCTATCCTTCTACTTTCTTTTATTGTATTTTCTTTTAGTTCTTCCCCTTTCCCTTTGTTAGTTGTGTCCTTTAGGTTGTTGTTGTTGGTTTTTGTGTGATTGATGTGCTGTTAGCGTCACACTGAGTATGTTGGCAATTGTGTCATTTATTCCCTTTGTTGAGAAATGTTGTGAAGCAAAAGATATGATGAAAAAGAAGAAGAAAAAAAAAAAAGAAAAAAGAGAAAAGCGAAAAAAAGAAAGAACAAAGAAAAAAATATGTTGCTTCATTGAATTTTTCAAGGGATAATGAAAGGGAATATACTAGAGTCTAATGCATTCTTCAGAGAGCAATATCGATATCTCTCTTGTGTTGTCAAAGTTTAAGATGATTTCTCTAGTCGGGTGTTGGTTTGTACTAGTCTTGTAGATTTGTTTTGGTAAGTGTCGCTGCGACTACCGGTCTTAGCCCCACATTCCCATACGTGCCTTGGCACAATCCACATCTATACTTTTGCCCATTAGCCTCCCTTATTTTCTTGATTCATGTACTTTATAGCGAATGCGTATTAGTTGGGGAAATTACTATCACATTAGAATGCATGCATGTTTCATAAGTTGAGTGAGTGTTTCTATTTCTTTCTAACTTCACAAAACTCACCCTTACATAAACTTATGAGTGTATGAGTGAATCCGCGAGAATCCGACAAATTGAGCCTTGCAAAATTGAAAGGTATTTGGTTTTTGTCTATACTACGGTATCATGTAAAATCTTGGAATATAAGCTGCGTTTTCTACTTTCTTGTATCTTTGAATTTGTTTTATTGGCACAACTTGGTCATTACATTGTTATGTATATGGATAGATTGGGATTTGTATGTGCATTAACATTAGCTTTGAGTTTTTCATTCACCATTTGTATGTTTGTCCTTGTATAGTGTTGAGTGCTTTGCTTAGGGACAAGCAAAGGATTGGTTTGGGGAAGTTTGATGATCATTATTATTTACATATTGTATGCTTTCCTTAGATACATATAACTCGATTTATTGTCTTTCCTTGCTTGTTTCTATGCTATTTTTGCTAGAATAATGATTTCGCCGCTTCTATTATGTTTTAATGCAGATTGGATGCATTCGGAGCTTTTTGAGTAGATATGAAGCATGGCGGAGTCGGATCGTAGAAGGCTAGGCACGGGAATCGAGAGCGGTGACGAAGGAATGAAGAAAAACGAAGAAACATGCCATTTTGAGGGATGCTCGATCGAGCAACACTGCTTGCTCGATCGAGTCGTGCTGATGCCATGCTCGATCGAGCAGATTCACTTTGCTCGATCGAGCAACCTACTTTTTGACGGCTTTTCGTATTTTCCTAAACTAGTTTAACCTAATTAATTAGATTTGTATTATAAAAGGAAAGCTCGTGTTTCATAATTAGGTACGCTTTAATATTAGAAACCTAAATTAGTTTGCTTTGCTACTGGATTTTATCATCAAGACGATTGTCTTTAGTTCAACTTTTAATCGGTATTCTTCAATCTTTCTTTGTTATTCAATTAGTTACCTTCTAGTTCTTAATTATTCTTTGTTAATCCTTTCATTATTGTTAATCATGTTTACTTTATTTATTACCATTGTTGTTAATATCGTTATGAGTAGCTAAATTCCTTTCTAGGGTTGAAAGGGGATCTAGGATTGTTAGAAGGGGTAGACTAATTAATTGAATTGCAATTGCATGGTTATCGTTTGATTATCGTTTTAATTCTAGTTGTTTGATTACTGGCCAGGATTAATTAGCTAGTCTCGCGAATTAGGATTGACACCGACCGGGTTAAGACTAAGATAGGCTACGATAATTGAATAGAACTCGTTTAATGATAGCGATCGCATGTTGAATTGTAGATCTAAAGGTCATAATTGAATCGACCCATCTTGTGACCTTAGATAACTTTATTGCATGATAGTTGATTACACCCTTACCCCTGAACAATAATCCTAGTGAACATGAGACCCTAGAATTTTAATCTTATTGTTTCCAACCTTTTATTGTTATTGTTTGCTATTAGTTTAGAAACACAAATCTTAAACCCCGAAATTGTTACTATAGAGACGAACCTAGTTTAACAGATTAGAATACTTCCGCCTCTCTGTGGATTCGATACCTTGCTTACCGCTGACTATTAGTTAGTAGTGAATTAGGATTACTTTGATTAAGGTGACGCGACTTTACCCTTATCAAAATACTTTAGGTCGTATCTCCTTAGTGTAGATCACTCGACCTCTTAGAATAAGCCTTAATGAGGGCGTGCATTTACCACCTTATCAATATGATGTGGTGTGAAAATTCCTTGATCGTCATGTCTCTAGGTGACCTTTAATTTGGAGACCCCATCTTTCTACCCGATTCGTCAGATCCCTTATAACTACCAAAAATTGCATCCTATGCCAAACATTTTGATACTCTCAACTGAGGATCAGAACAAATTTTTCAGTGCAATCGTGCCTAAACTCTCACGAAATCAAACCAAACAAAAAAAAATCCCAACAACCCCTAAGCAGAAGTCTCAAAGATTCAAAAATTCACGAGACAAGACAAACAAAAGTCAAATAAATCCAAATCCAACAAAAGAGAGAAGAAAATTTCCAATAAAACAAGTCCAAATCAAAAATAAATCCAGTCAATCCGACAAAGTGTCAAAAACCGAAAACCAAAAAAAAAAAGTCTCTCCAGTCATTAACCACAAACAAAACAAAATCTCTAAAGTAGTCATCTTTTCATAAATTTCAGCCGAATCAACTCATAGTTACATTGTCTCCATGCCTTTTGGGACGATCCTTTCATTCATATAGGTGAGTGAGAAAGATAACACAGATCTCCAGTGTCTTCTAACACTATAGAACCTCCCACTACATTCTGTTTCTTATCACCCTCGTTTAGCATCTAAGAATTTGACAGATGTACACTAAGCTTATACGGTCACAAAAGTATTTTGCTTCTATAGTATTAGTTTCGCATAATTTGCCGAACTTGTTACTACAAAAAGGGCAGAACTCCTACAAATTCTCACAAACAAACAAAGTAACGCGTCTCGCGTAGCCCACGTGCCGCTGATGCGACACGAAATAAAACCAGCCCCTGGCCAGTTAAGATTGAACGCCACTATGCTCTTCCATTTTGACATTTGGATATCCCCATGTCATCGAAACCCTCAACTTCTCACCATGGCAAGCATGACCATGTGCCAAGACAGCTTAGAGAATGACATCAACCTTGGATTTCCTAATCATCTTCGGGTTCGAGACACAAGTCGACATCGCGGCCAAATGAGCACACTTATTCAGAGGAATCATTTCACTCCTCTTTCTTTCCCCATTTTCAACATATATACATTTCTTCTTGTACAAAACCGTGTCTTTCAATTCAATCTTTCATTTTGCGTCAGTTTAGGCCACCAACATGCAAACATGTAATTTGTGTGATTTCTATGTGATGTGATTTTCGGCAGCATGATGGCAAAACCGTCGTCTACCAAACATGTGTTGTTTTCATACTAACCTGCAGCGACATAAAACATTCAGCAACAGAAACACTCATGCCATCAAATACAACCAAAAGTGGATCTACATCATACTAGGGAGCTCTCGCCAAATACAAAAACTCATAAACTGGGGGCTCTCACCCCAGCCAAAACCAAAGCCAAAGCAAAAGCCAAAGTCAAAGCCAAAGCCAAAGCCAAGTCCAAAATCCAGAATCCAAATTCACAACCCAAGACAAAGTCCAAAGTTCAAAAATGGGGGCTCTCGGCCGAGACGAAGTACAAAATGTGCAAAAACAAAGCCAAAATGTACAAACCAACAGCAAAAAAACAACTAATCCTAATAACCAAGCCAAGCTAGAACCTTGAGGGCGACAATCTCAGTGTCTCTTTCCTCTAGCTCCCTCAAAAAACAAGCTATCTCCCTCCGAGACTCTACTAGCTCACGCTTCCAGGCTCTCTGCAAAGAACAAATGCCACATTTCAAATCACTTCTCTTCAAAATACAAACAAAATGAACAAGGAACGAGAGCTTCATACCTGTCGATCCCTACCACCTACGAGTATCTCAATGGTTGTAGCCCTCAGCCGATTTGCCACCCTCCATAACGCTACGTGCCAAGACGGTGCCACATGCATTCAAATCAAGTGCATTCCTATGCAATAGCCAAATTTGGAAAATTCTACTCCAGCACCTCGAAGTAAGCTGGGGGATCAACGCCTGCCACCTCGGTCTCCTACAGACATCGTAAGAAGAACCCTGGCTCTTCTGTCCCTCACCGCTGGTCATTTCAAACAATTTCAAGCAACGTCAAGCAATCCTTAGCAGCTTCAGCATGTCAAACAATCTCAAGCGATTTCAAGCAACGTCAAGTAATCCCCAATGGTTTCAGCACGTCAAGCAACTTCAAGCGATTTCAAGCAACTTCAAGTTGTTTTTCAAGCGGTTTCAAGCAACCCCCAGCGGAGTTGTTGCTCTCGTTGCGCCGTTTCCCCAGCAAAGCTCTACTTAGGAGTTTGATTATTACAAGTTTGTTGCTTGTGGACCTAAATCCTTTTCAATATATCTTTATTTAAATGAGACATGCCCATTAAAAGGTAGGAAGATTCTTAACACATGCCCTTTCGACGGCAGGAAGATTCTCACAACCTGCCAATTCAACGGCATGAATATTTTCACATACAACGGCTGGCGAGCTTCATCACGCGCCCACTCAACGGCTGGCGAGCCTCATTACGTACACCCTTTCCGCATCAAAATTTCACTTCAACATGTATTTCCCAGCAAGAATCCGCTTAAAGACAGACACGGACAAATTCTCACATACGTTATATTCCAATGAGAGTCCGCCTGAAGACAAACGCAGGAATATTTTATCAACGTGCCCTTTCAACGGCTAGTGAGCCTCTCTACGTGCCTCAAGTCCAAGTAAGAAGATTCTCATGTATGATTTATTCTTATGGCTGGGGAGCTTTCATACGTAGTCTAACGGACTTTAAACAACCCTCCCCGACACTCAACAGACTTTAAAATGTTCCCGATGACAGGTTGTAACACCCGGAAATGTACCCTATTTTTCTAGTAGAAATATTTTACGAAATATTTTCAGTAATTTTAAGTTTTAAATTATAATTTTAAGTTCCGAGTCGAATTTAGAATTTCCGAGTTCGTATTTGGAAATTCTGCGAGATTTCATGAAAAAGCCGTTTTAAGTCTAGTTTGACTTTTCTGGACTTTGGAAATCGTCTTTGACTTTTGCCTACACAACTCACACTACTAACTCCTTAACCTAATTCTTCATTAAGCACAAAATCAAACAAAAACAACTTTCTTCTCCCTTAAGAAATCTCATCTTTTCCCTCTTGGAATTCGATCTTAGAATTGACGTATCTTCTTCGTTACTCGATAGAATTTACGTAAGTTTATCTTATTCTTCCTCCCGTACCTTCCTCTATCCGTATTGATAATAAAATTATCGTCTTTCTCGCTTTTTAAGCATTCCGTCTTTCTCAAGATGAACTTTATTCATCTTTTTGCGATCTAATTGTAGGTGGCGACCTCCAAGATCCCGACAAAGACTATTTTCTTATAGAAGAGGAGCTTGACGATCATTAGAGACGCTCAAAGGTAACGGTGAAGGGTTACTCGGTATTACTTACGTGTTTTACATGTTTATATGCTAGAAAATCGTATTAGATTACGATTAGGAAGATTAGAAACCATGCTATGATTAGTAAATGATGTTATATGATGAATATTGATGATATATGTTGATTGTTGATGATTATTGGAAGTATAATTGAGTTTTGAAATGAATTGGTTAAGCTTTGGAAGCTCTCGGGTGAAGAAGTGCTCCCAGCCGGTCGACCGGCCGCCGGTCTGACCACCGGCTGGGAACACATCAGAACTCATTTGGAAACTTGGGTTTTTGCATGATATGGTGCTCCAGGCCGGCCCACCGGCCACCGGTCCATCCACCGGCCTGGAACACATCAGTATTGAAGTTTTGATTTTGTTGTGATTGTCTGTGCCGGTCGACCGGCCGCCGGTCGACTGACCGGCCCAGACCTCTTTTCTCTGTTTTTGGGATTTTGCCTGTGTTCTGAGCCGGCCCACCGGCCACCGGTCTCCTGCCCGGCCTGCAACACGGCTGTGTTGTTTTCCCTTGACTTTTAAAACTCGTAATTTATAATAGTTCGCATGATCGGTTTATCATATAATTTTACGTAATGTCTTATAATATTCATGTTTTGAATATTTGATATCTCTTTCGCATGTATCACATGTTTTGTGACGGTTTTCGATATGTTCCCACTTTGAGTCGGTTTTTACAAATGAGTCGGTTTGAGCACTATTTTGTATTGTGCTTTGTATTCTCATTCCCTTGGCTACCTTCCCGTTCGTAAGGCTGGAATGTCGGAACGGAGAGGTATCCTACTGCTTAAATGCATGTGTTAGTGGGCATACGACGACGTTGTTGGGAGTTGAACGCTATGCGTTGTTCGACCCGGCCGTCAAATGTTGTGTACTTGCGAGGTGGTGTTATTTGCATGTAGCGTACCGCTTGTTATGAGGCTTGAGCTGTTTTTCCGCCTCTTTCGTGAATTGATCTACCGAATTTGGGGTACTCGGCGTTTATCTTTGTAAGACCGAGTCTTGGATGCGAAACGTCATCGCATGTCGAATCGGAAAATGTGATTCCGAGAATCTGGCCAGGTTTAGATTAGGAGCCGTTTAATTATCGTTCCTACCAGGAGGAAACTAGTCTACATATACGAAATGTCATCGTGTATGAGTTCAGGGAAATGTCATCCCGTGGATGCCTTTTAATCATTCTTGCTGGGACACGATGCTAGTGCGTTTCATTTACCGTGAGAGATGTCGTCTTGTGTCGTCTTTGAATGCGTGATTTCATGATATTGTTCATGGTCATTGCATGATTGGACACCGTCATTGTCTTAGTTCGTGAATGGATGATAATATGTTGGATTTATGTGATCATCGCATGACTTGACTTGGTTTGTCTGTCGAGTCTCAATCTTATCAATCTTATACCGCTAACGGTGAGATGCAAGCCCTAGTGAGCGTATTCGATTGCCTAAGAGTGTCTTCCCGAGTCTTTGAATAACATGATGGTTACGGATTTGATTTCTATATGATCTTATTATTTTATCTCGGATTGCCTATTTATTCCTGTCGCAACTCACATGTATATCTATATATGCATGCTTTACTTTCGTATTACCTTATATGTACGTTTGATGTAATATGGCTGGGAGAACCCGGATTTACTCCCCACTGACTGTGGCATTCATGTTTTTCATGGATGAACAGGTTGCTTGCATGGATGACTTTTTGCTTATGATATTTTGGGGTTCGGGTGTGAGCTAGCGGGCGTTGTCCCTGGAAGTTCACCTCTAGACGATAGTAGCTAGTTTTGGTTAAACACTTGTTTTTGCTAACATTTTAAGAGACCCCGTCTCTTTATTGTATATTCCGTACTTAGTTTGTAATATTTTGACACTCCTCGTTTTATTTATCTTGCATGTATAAAAGTTTTTAAAATACCTATTTCCGCATATAATTCACATGCTTGTTTGTTTTATTATTCCGCATTCGCGAGGGTTGTCACAGTTGGTATCAGAGCTTTGATCGCTCCCGACGCACACACGTGAACCCTAACTTAAACTACTTGACCTTGAAATAATAAATGAGAGAGTTGGGTAGAAGTTAAGGACTTTAATTGGTAGTCTATTTGTTTATGCTAATTGATAGGGTAACTTAATTCGTTTTTATCTCTTATGAAGATGGTTAGACCGCGTGTAGCTGATAATATTATGATGGAGGCTCTTGCTCAAGTGCTGAAGAATCAGCAAGATGCCGCTCTAGCTAATGCCAACCAAGTTCACCCTAGAAGGGAGGACAATCAACAAGGTGGTTATGCATGGGTGGCGGGTCAAATTGCAAGGAGTAAGATCGTGCCTTATGGTGGAGAGCCGGATCCTACGGAGCTATCCGATTGGTTCCGGGAGATGGAAAAGCAGTTTGATCTTTACCAAGTCCGGGAAGAGGATAAAGTGAGAATTGCAAAGCACTTTCTAGTGCGGGAAGCCGACAACTGGTGGGCTATCACAAGTGCCACCGCAACTCTTGAAGAGGACTTCAACTGGGCTTGCTTTAAGGCTCTTGTGGAGAGTAGGTTTTATCCCAAAGAGCTTAAACAACAAAGGCTCAAGGAGTTCATAGATTTTAAGCAAGGCAACCTATCCGCTCAAGATTTTACGACGGAGTTTAATAAGCTCGCTCACTTTGCGCCGAGGCTTATTCGTGATGATGAAGATCGTGCATTCTACTACCGTAATAAGTTGAATGTCGTGCTGCAAAGTAAAGTGAGAAGGGGTACCGCGTCCTTTGGAGATCTCTACGACGATGCCTTATGGGCTGAAAATTCAATGAAAGCTATTCGAGATGAGGCGTTAATGAATAATCCCTCTCCTTCTTATGCTCCTAGGCCGAATGCTTATGGGAAGAGGCTGTTTATCCCGTCTTCCTCTAATTCCTATGCTAACAAGAGGAGGTTTAATCCTTCTTCCAATGCCAATACAAGGAATCCTTCTCCTTTTATTCCTAGAGCTACGTCAAATGTGGTTCATAGGCCTTATGCCCCTCAAGCTCAAGCTCAAGGTCGTCAATGTAACCGGTGTAGACTTCCTCATCACCCCGGTAGAACTTGTACCGATCGACCTTACATTTGCTACTTTTGTCAAAAAGGTGGTCATCATTACGAGGATTGCCCCGATCGAAAGTTGCCCCCTCCTCCTAAGCCTAAGGGTTCAATCTTTGTCATGAGTCGTGCCGAAGCCGACGCTCATCCCGAGATCATTACTGGTATGTTCTCAATCTTAGAGCAACCGTGTCTTATTTTATTTGATACCGGTGCTTCAATGTCTTTTGTGTAACAACCCGAAAAGTGCCCAATTTTTCTAGTAAAAATATTTACTAACACTTTTCAGTACAACTTAAGTTTTTAAAATAGGAATTTTTGTTCGGAGTCGTATTTTGAAATTCCGCGTTCATATTTGGAATTTTTGAGAGATTTCATGAAAAGACCGTTTTTGGTCGTCTTTGACTTTTCTTGACTTTTAAATCGTCTTTGACTTTTTCTTGACTTTTTAAAGTCGTCATTTACTTTTCTTGACTTTTTAAGTCGTCTTAAACTTTTCTGAACTTTTAAGTCATTTTTGACTTTTCCCGACTTTTTAGTCGATTTTGACTTTCGTTGACTTTTCCCGACTCGTCTTGCGATTTTGAAGACCGAAATGTTATTTAAAAAAATTATATTTTTGATTTATTTTTATTTAGATTTATTAGGATTTATCATAATTTAATATAATTATTTTGAATTTATTCGGAATTTAAAGAATAACTTTTACGGTTTTTACTCGAACGTCATTTAACTATTCCCGACGCATCGTAATGCGCGCAACAAAATCGAAACTCGACTTTGGCATGAGTCACACGTTGATGTCATCGCTTTCCACTCACCATTAGATGTTTTATTTATTTTGATTAAAATAATCAAAATATCTAGATATTTACTTACTTTATCGATCCGTCAACGAAGATTACGCAAATCGAGCAAAAACAGACCGAACCCTCACCATGCCACACGGTCCATTTAGTCCTCTAATAGGGCTTGATATTTCATTACTTTTGATTATAATATTATAATATCTAGATATTATTTCACTTTATCGATCAATTAACGAAAATTACGCAAAACGCTCGAAATCAGACCGATTCTTCACCATACCACACGGCTCAAAAAGTCCTCTAATAGCCTTGATAGTTTCATTACTTTTGAGTAATATATCATAATATCTTGATATTAACTTTATCGTAAATTATATTTAATCATTTACCGTAAAATAATTATTAAACGCGAGTCAATTACGGAACAACAATTTTAAAACTCAACACCTTTATTTGTCTATAAACTCACGTCCAACTCCACTCCACTTTACTCACAAATACCTTTTCACTTTTCAACAAATCAAATAAAGATCAAAATATCACTTTCTTTAATCGTTCTTCGTGTTCTTCATCGTTCATCAATTGTTCTTCATCGTTCTTGAGCAAAACCTCCATAAATCCTTCATTTCTTAATTAAATCCTTCCTAATTTATATTTCTAGGATCTCCTCTTCGCTCTCCATCTTCTAGTACGGTTTAAATTCAATTCCGTCAAGATCGTTTTCAACACTTTAATTATGAGAAATTTAGTTTAAGTTCTAATAATTGTTTTCTTGTTATTTCTTATAGGGGAAGAGTTTGAAGACGAATTTGGGGACTCTTATATTTTGGGTGAAGACTAGTAGAAGGGTTTTCTTAATTATTACTTTTATTATTTTGTGCTAAGTGGGTTTTGCTAGCTAAGGTAACAATTCCGATTTACTCGACGAATTAATGTCACATAGCTTTTAGTTTATGATTCATGTTATGGTTATTTAGGATTTGAGTTAGTAACATAGCCTTTAGTTTTATTTATTTTGATTTTGGTTCATCTTTATTTTTGGTTCATGTCTTATGATTTATGGATTTTTAGTTAGTAATATGTTAAGTAGTGATTTTTATGTTGTTTTATGATTTTTGATGATTTTTATGTTGTATGGAATTTTTATGTTGTTTTATGATTTTTGATGATTTTTATGTTGTATGGAATTTTTATGTTGTTTTATGATTTTTGATGATTTTTTATGTTGTATGGAATTGTTATGTTGTATTATTGTTCTTGATGATTTTTAAGTTGTAGTGAATTTTTATGTTGAATTATTGTTCTTGATGAATTTTTATGGTTTTTCATAAGTTATGATTTTTTATGTTGTTTATGAAATTTTAACAAATTTAGTGTTCTTAAGAATTTTAATGATTTTTACTAAGTTATAATTTTTATGTTGTTTATGGAATTTTAACAAATTTAGTGTTCTTGAAGAATTTTAATGATTTTTACTAAGTTATGATTTTTATGTTGTTTGATGATTAAAAACAAGTTTGGAATTTATTTGGTGTGTTTGATGATGGAACCGAGAAAGGGGCAAGAACCGGGTCCAAACCAGACCGGTCCAGGCCGGTTCAGACCCGGTCTGGGTTGGTCAAGGTGGGTCCGGGTTTTGGTCTTTGGGGTGTGTCGATGTTTGATTGATTGGTTGTTGTTTTGACGGGTTTTAATTATGTTAAGCAT
>JAIUZE010068544.1:0-55704 GCA_022085475.1 Heliosperma pusillum | reverse complement strand
GCCCACTACACATGCATTTAAGCAGTAGGATACCTTTCCGTTCCGACATTCCAGCCTTACGAACCGGAAGGTAGCCAAGGGAATAAGAGTACAAAGCACAAGACATAATAGTGCTCAAACCGTATCATTTGTAAAAACCGACTCAAAGTGGGACATACCAAAAACCGTCACAAAACATGAGAATAGGGAATCATATAAGTTTAAATATGATAAACATGATTCAATACATGATACATAAGCATTAGAACAAGTTTATGAAGCATAATGAATAAAAAACATAGATACCTCTCCAAAACAACAAGTTTGGAAACTAACTAAAACAAGGGTTCACTTCAAACTGTCATACCTAGAGTTCTAGACATGAAAATACAGAAATTCCAAGTCGAGGTGATAGCTTATCCTCTTACGGTTCCAACGAATGGTCACAAGCCTAAAACAAGCAAGTAACGAAGGAGATATGATCATTCTACGAAAAGGGGTCAGTGCAGTGAAACTGCACAAGTCACGACCGTGACTTGTATTTCACGACCGTGACATGTGTTACCAATTCACCCGAGAGCCTTCAACAAAATTCAATCCTATCATTTCCAATTCTCATAATTCATTTCTAATAACTATCAACAATCAATATTCATCATCAACGATCATCAAATAACAACAATCATCATCCATAACATGAATCCTAAACTTACTAATCGTATTCTAAGGCCCTGTTCTTTTGGGCTGAATAGGAGCTGAACTGAACTGAACTGAACTTATAGGAGCTGAACTGAACTTATAGGAGCTGAACCGAACTTATTGGAGCTGAACTGAACTGAACTGAACTTATAGGAGCTGAACTGAACTTATAGGAGCTGAACTGAACTGAACTTATAGGAGCTGAACTGAACTGAACTTATAAGAGCTGAACTGAACTTATAGGAGCTGAACTGAACTGAACTAAACTTATAGGATCTGAACTTTTCTGAACTTAATTTTACTTAATTGAATAGAATTAATAGAATCTAAAATTTACTAAACTGAACTTTATTACATAAGGTAAGATAATAACATAATTCCAATTTATATACATTGGTTTGTTCAAATAGATTACTACGTTGACATCATCCTTTATCTGTATCTTTATCTTTTGGAAAGGACTGTCATAAAAAAAAGTATACTCTAAAACATAAGGTAAGATAATAACATAATTCCGATTTATGTACATTGGTTTGTTCAAATAGATTATTACGTTTACATTACGATAAAAAAATAAATCACATATTAAATCGTTTTCTAACCATCTATTTCCATATCATCATCTTGCTCATCACTTTCTTCTTTATCTTCACTATCACTCGTAACAACGAATTTATTCCCTCGCCAAATGTTTTTTACTATCTTGTTTCGTACCTTTAACATGGTTTTTTTTTTCCGCTTATCATCAAACATGCCCAAATCTACTGTTCCTTGAATATTCACGTCATGTTGTATAATAGGTATTCCAAGAGTATGCATCCTTATATAATTATGGAGTGTGAATGTATAAAACAATAATAGACATTTGATACTTTTGTGACATTCGGAGCATATTTTTTAACATCCACCTTTTTTTCAATTGACCAAATGTCATTCCACTAATTAATGTCAAATGTTTTTATATCGGTTTTCATAAATAATATATTCCGTATAACTTTTCTGAACTTAATTTGTAACAATTGAATTTTTCTGAACTGAACTTATAAGAGCTGAACTGAACTTATAGGAGCTGAACTGAACTGAACTGAACTTATAGGAGCTGAACTCAACTTATAGGAGCTGAACTCAACTTAAAGGGGCTGAGTTTAAGTCCAAAAGAACAGGGCCTAATACGATTTCTAGCATATAAGCATGTAAAACACATAAATGATATCGAGTAACCCTTCACCGTTACCTTTTCGCGACTTTAATCGATTTCTAAACCTTCCTAGTCTCCACCTACATACAATTAGATAATAAAAGATGAATATAATTCACCTAGAGAAAGACGGATAATTTAAAAAGCGAGAAAGACGATACTTTTAATATCAATACGGATAGAGGAAGGTAAGAGGGGAAGAATAAGACGAACTTACGTGAATTTGAGCAAGAAATGAAGACGTAGCGATCATCTTAAGATCGATCAAGGAAGGGGGTTTAGGTTTTGGTGGTTTGATCAGGAAGAAGGAGATGTTGAATTGTGTTGTGAATGAAAATAGGTTAAGTGGTAGTATGACTTATATAAGGAAAAAGTCAACAAAAGTCAAAGACGGCTCAAGACGGGTTTTTCTTGAAATCTCGCGGAAATTCCAAATACGAACTCGGAAATTCTAAATTCGACTCGGAACATAAAATTCTATATTAAAACTTAAATTTGCTGAAAAGTATCCGTAAAATATTTTCACTAGAAAAATAGGGTACAATTATTACGATAATGAAGTTTATTGGACTGACTTAAATCACCATATGTCATATATTTATTGGACTGACTTTTGAAGTTTTATGATAATGAAGTATCACAATTATTACCAAAGAATATCACACTTCACAAAAAACAATATCACAAATAAAAAGAATGATTACGCCCTTCCAATTTGTGATATTAAGAAACAATATCACTAAATACAAGACACGGTATTATTACTGATCTTAAACAATATTACAAAATTCCAACGACAATACAATGTTTTGAAAACTATTACTTACATTAGATTACTTATTCTACCAACTTTACATCAATGCACTTTTAATTAAAGTTTTATGTCAACATATTCATATTAGTCATTTTAATTGCTTTCTCTAACTCTACTTCTACGACTTACAACGGTCTTTACCATCCTTTTGGGGCTCTTCTTCTTGATTAGCATCATCTTGCCCATAATGAGATCGTCTATAAATCAAACGCAAATAAACAACAGTTAGTATAATTTAAATCTTTATTTTGGTTCCTAGTATCATTCTAGAACCATTTTTCAGATTTTTTTTCTTGTAATCTTGTTCTTAGAGAGTAACGAAGTATGGGTAAGTCAATAGAATCCTTCTTGGTAATGAAAAGTTACACATAAACTTCATTTTGGGTAATAATTTCCTAAAATTAAGGCAGTTGTACAAAGACATTACAGACAAATTTGAACGGTAAAAAAGAAAAACCCAATAAAAAAAATAACGTTGATGACAAAATGCTCAACAAGAATATGTCCAACACTAAGCGCCGCATCAAGAACAAATGCATGCTTAACAGCAAGACCTAACTTAACAAATGACTCAAACTAGTTATTGAACTCAGTCAAAGCATATGGCCAGGATAAGTCGCCAAAAAATTATCAAGAATTTAATATCAAGTTCCCCAAAATCAACTAACTACCAAATTTTAAAGCACTCATTTCTTTCATAAATTTCAGTAGAATTTTTGAAATTTAGTGTTAATCAACCACAACACATTTGTTGAATCATAAATTGCACGTATTGTAAAACAAAATGTCACAATAATACTATTTCAAAACATAATATACCATTTTATTTGTGTTAATCTAGTTATCATGTCATATTTATGGTGGTTAAATATCACTGATGCTAACGTTCAATATCACGCTTTACTAATAACAATATCGCAATTTTGTCACTGTAACGAGACATTAAAAAGATAATGTAATGTACTTTAAAATTAATATGTATATCTACATTACTCAATTAGTGAGTACTACCTATTAATTTCTTTGTCAAACAAATTCAATTTCGTAATATGAACCCTAATTTGTCATAATTAAACAAAATTAAACCCTAACTTTTGCAATTAAACAATTTCATATAATAAACAACTACAAAATACAATTAATTATACCTAATTAGTTTGATATGCTGGTATATTCACAAAAAAAACGTTCAATATCATCTACAATTAAAATATTTGCAGATTTAAAGCAAGAACATGAAACTATCACAAATCACTCAACAATTACTTCGAATTTTCTTATATAAAAATTCTTCTAATTAAACATACATACAATAAAATCGAACAAAATCAACATACATAATCAATTTAATAGTAAATAAGTTGTATTAAAACGCAGAAATTGAAAAAAAAAATGTACCTGCATGATTTTAGAGACAAAACAAGTGAGATTATACAATTGTAGTGAACACATTGATATAAAAAGCTGAAATCCAGTTGAAAGACTGTTGAATCGAATAAGTTTACAGAAATTTTAGAGAGTATTTTGTGAGAGTTTGAAATTTAATTTTTAGAGAGAGAACAAAGGCCTTGTGTTTGGCTGAGAATCACACGTTTTTGTGGTTTGTAATTGGGACCTACGTGGCTCAATCTTAGCGCTTCATTTTTTTTAGATCCAACGGTTGTTGTTAGGACTCACAGACTCAAATATTTAGGTGGACTCATCGGATCTTGCCTCTATATATATATATATATGATAAGATTATTTTATAAGTGTTGTTGTTTTTATGTGTAGACATTGTGCAATTGGGATCCTAAGTATGAGGATGAGTGTAGGAAGCAATACAATGAGATGTGGTAGAAAGCGTTTAAAAGACGCCATGTGTGATGCCGGGTAAATGATAAAAGGTAAGAATCCAAGTGGCCCAAGTTGGATGCATCCTAATATTTTCAAAGCATTAATGGAGAAGCGGAAGAATAAGTCGTTAATCAAGAGATCGAAACAAGCTTCCATCAACAAGAAAGGCGGCGAAGATGGCCCTACAACACATCACTACGGGTCAATCAAAGCTGTAAAACATGCTGCTAAGATGGTAAATAAGTTGAACTTTTAAATATTTCAATTTGATAATTTACTTTGTTAGTTTTGACATATTAACTATTATAATGTTAGTATTTACAGTTTGAAGCTAATCTTTGATTTGTTTTTATAAAAGGCAAAAGAGAAGGGGGGTATAGCCCCTAATGCAGTGGAGCTCTATCTTGATAGCCATAGGAAAGTGGTTAATTGTGAGGAGCAATGGAGTCATCCAACTGCCCGAGCGAGATATAGAAGTATTACTACATTCGAAATTTCAAGTGTATTCAAAATACTTATGTTATTATTTATAACTTTCTTTTTTGACAATGTAGGAAAATTATCTAAGGATGATAAATGAGCTTAAAAAGCAAGGACTTCTGATACACGCTAAAAAGGTTTGGTTCGATTCGGTGGATGGATACAAGAAGGGCCAAGTCTTTGGGTTAGGAACCGCCGCCTCACTATATTACACTCCCCCGGCGTCATCATCGTCGAGAGGTAGTTCTTCCACCTCCCAACCATATATCCCTGGTGTTCTAAGTCAAACAATAGAAGCACGTGAGAGGGAAGCCGACGAGTTTAGGAAGTATAGGGAGGAGGTGCAACAAAGGGAAGAAGAAGCTCGCAAGAGGGAAGAACTTTACATGAAAAATCAAGAAGATCTAAGGCAACAAATCACGGCAAGTCAAGCCGCTAGTACGCGTGAACGAGAAGAAACAAGGCGCCAAATTGAGGCCTTAACCAAATTATTTGAATCCCAAACCCAATACCGATGCAACAATAACCCATGGGAATTGCCTTATAACCCGAATAACGATAACTCCGGTTGAGGCGGAAATGGTTTTCAAGTGTAAATATTGGTAGTTGGTTGTATAAGACATGGTTACTTGTTGTGTAAACTTTGGTTTGAATTATGGTTGTATAAGACATGTTGGTAGGTGGTTGTCTAAGACATGGTTGTAATATTTCGTTGACATTTTTGTAATTTGAAAGACGGTTTCTTGTTACAAAAAATTGTTCGAATGCATTTGTATATATTTTGGAATTTCTGCAGGAAATATAGCAAATGGGGGAGCAATAGAAGAAAAAATAACCAAATCGTGTACATTACGTACCGACCGATTGCCGCCATTGCCGATCGACGGTTTGATCATTACCGACGGACGCTCAATATTACCGACCGACTGCCGACCAAAAACCTCCTGTAAATTAAATGGTGCACATTTGGCACCAACCGACTTAGCTCCATACCGACTGACAGTCGGTCGGTAATTACCGGCCGATTTGTGCAATACCGACCGATTGCTTGGCTTTATTGACCAACTCAATTATGATTTGGCACCGACCGAATTGTTCTTTACCGACCGTATTTACCGACAGATTTTATTCGGACGCAAAGGAGGAAAAAACGGTCAGTAAGTTGTTTTACCGACCGATATTTACATTTCACGACCGCCTGAAACAGTCGGTATCAGACATGATTCTTGTAGTGAATGTTTTTGTTGGATATCAAAATTTAGCAAACTTTACTCTTTTATTATCTCTCTCTCTAAAATATATATGGCGGGTTTACCGAAACCACAATGACGTTCTAGCTACTTCAATCCTTTTACTTGCATTGTGTATGATCTCTCGATTCTTGTTATGAAAATAGAAAGGGGGTGATGAAGGATTTTTCGTGGATGAAGGTAATGTTTCGTGATTGCGGTTTCAATGCGGTTAAAAGTGTACACCAAGTGTTAACAAACAGGAGGCACGGTTTTCAAGGCTTTGCCGTATTATTGTCCTTTTCAAAAAAAATGCGAGAGGGTGTCGCCGAGATTCGACTACACCGAGGGTCGTCACCATTATCATTTTCAATATAAGTTTATGACGTACAAGTATATCATAAATGTTGGACCGTGTCCTTTATACGTTTTATGTTTTGATGATGACAATTGTGTTATAAGTGTTATATAAGTTTGTACGTAATTTTTTGTCATTCTTTATTGATTAACAAGGTTACAAATTGCAAAAAAGACGTTTTGATGATGCGGTTTGAGTTAGTGATCAAGACAATGAAAGTAACTTACAGCTGAATAATTTTCAAGGAAGATTAGTCTTTTAGTTAGTTCGTTTATCCTTTACGATATTTAATAATTGTTTTGAGTCCGTCTCAAGTTATAGTTGGAGCTTGATACACTCATTGTTGAGGTTATAATCGATTGTACTATAACTTGGAGTGACTACATAGCACGTCGTTAACGGGGAAATTTTATTTTATATTTTTTTGAAAATATTAAATTTCATTTTATAAAATAAAATTGAATTGCTTTTAAATAAAATATTTTATAAGTTATAGTCTTTACTACTCTTTGACGGACTCTAGTGATACTAATGGATTTTTTATTTGGGGCTCGGTCCCTCACTTTGTTTCTAACTTGTATGCAATAGACCTTGTTTTGGTAGAAACTTTACTTTCAACCGAGCCCTCACCTTGATTGCCTATAGGTATAAAGTCTTAATATATTGAATGTACTCTTATTTCCAAAAATAGAATTTAATCAAATTACTATATTTATAAACAACTTGACGATTATACATATCATTCGATCAAAGTCGAAAAGTGGTAGATACTCAATTCACCTCACGAGTATTTTCCTAGGGATCCATAAAATAACGGATACTTTGTTAGTGGAGTAGACGAACATGCAGTGGTGGAGCTAGGGGGGGCTAGCAGGGGCGGTCGCCCCCCCTGGCGGTTGAAATTTTCGAAGTTTTTAGCAAAAATTTTCGAAATTTTTGAAAAGTAACTTATGAAAATAGTCATTCGCCCCCCCTAAAAATTTTCGCCCCCCTAAATTCAATTCCTGGCTCCGCCAGTGCGAACATGCAAGTGAAGTTACATATAAAAACATATGACCGACGATTGACGTGCGATGCCAAGATTGGGTAGCATTTGAGGGAGTAGGGGACGCTATTGTATTGTCGTACAATATCCCATTCATCTGAATCATGAGTTGAATAGTCTTCAAATAAATGGGATTATTAGTTAATGAGCTAGGTCCCAAGCCTGACCTGCTCCTTGAATGAAACTATTGAAGAAATCTCTAACACCCAACCACACTAATGACACGTACGAGTGAGCCCAAGTGTACAACCCCACCCTATCAAATATCCGAATATGAGTTAAGTATCCTTCCTATCCCCCCCGACACATAATCCAAATTTGTGAAGGAGCAACTTGATATCGTGCATTTGCCTATAAAAGGTTGATGCTATCTTACTCTAAATTCATAACAACTCCCTCTTTTCTACATCTTTTCATATTATAAAAATGGTTTCTAATAACTCTTTTCTTTTCTTTGCTTTACTGCTCCTTGCCGCTTTCTTCATCACTTCTCAGGTTACAGCTCGTGACTTAGCTGAAACCACTGATGGTGAGCTTTTTTACGTTCATTTATCATTATTTTCCATGCATGCATACATTACGTAACCAAATTAGTTGTTCAATAGATTATATTCTGTCAAAATACGAGTTCCATATGTATGAAATGTCATTGTTAATCAAACTACGTACCCAGGATAACTCACAACCTATCTATTGACTAAGGACGTTATTCATTAGATATACAAACCAAGATAACTCACAACAGATTGACCAAACTATTAGCTACGGATCGGAAATACTGTCTTATTATGCCATATTGTCATATAGGCATGTAAGTAAGTAATCCAACGTTATATTTTTGCACACATGCAGCTCAGAAACAAGTAAAAGGCGTTGAAGATGCCAAATATGGAGGATACGGACATTACGGCCACGGGGGTAGTGGAGGACAGTACGGTGGTGGCGGCGGACAGTATGGCGGAGGTGGCGGACAGTATGGTGGTGGTGGGGGACAGTATGGTGGTGGCGGACAGCATGGTGGCGGCGGACAGTATGGGGGTGGGGGTGGACAGCACGGTGGTGGCGGTGGACAGTATGGGGGTGGTGGCGGACAGTATGGGGGTGGCGGTGGTGGAAGCTGTCATTATGGATGCTGTGGACATCATGGATACAGTGGATGCTCAAGGTGTTGTGCTCTTAACGAAAAAGTTGAAGCCAAGCCCACCAACTAAGCTCCCTAGCTTTGTCTAATATTTTATAGGAGACGCTAATTAATATGAGTTAGCGCTTCTTAAGCATTTCCATTTTACAATAAAATGTTTGTAAGTTATGTGCAGTACTTGGGTTTGGGGTCGTCGGTAACTCGGGTTACCTTAATTAGGTGGTTAAAGAGTAATCCAGATGGTAAATTCTAGTTACCTTAGGTGGCTAAAGAGTTTAGTAATCTAGTTTCCTCTTTAGTATGGGTAAAAGACAAGGTTACTCCATGTCAATACCTCGTATTATCACATCCTCCATCTTAAAAAAATTATATATCTCTCTATGTTTGTATCAGATCCTTTGCTTTATTTTCAAATTTTTTTTGATAAAAATCATTTCTATAACTATTGTAAGAGAAGGAACAGCCTGCATACATAAGATAATAATTACTCTGTATCAATGTTGGGTGTAGATAAAATAAGTTTAGGACTCGTGCTAGATTGCATTGGTAATATAAAATTATTGTTCAAAATTTTATTCAAACAATTCCTCTAAAGAAGTTTGTGTACGTACAACCAATAAATTTAAGAACATCGAGAGTACGAGAAAAATATTATATGAAATCATTGTTCAAATAATACGTAAGTTTCAAGAGAAAAATATTGTAAATAATAAGCAACGGTGAATTTCTCTAATGTTCATCGGGGGGTGATGGGGGAGCGTGCTTAGCTTGTACTCAGAATTACTGGAGTACTCTGCTTGCTCCAATTACTAACGTGGAGATTAGACCTGTTAAACGGGTTGGGCGGGTCAGGTCCTGGGACGGGCCATAATACGGGTCGAGTCAAATACCGATCTCGGGTCGGGTTAGGGTCAGAATACGGGTTACGAAAAAAATGTAGGACGACTTTTATTTTATCATTTTTTAGCCGCAAAATCATACTTTTTAAAATTAAATAATATTTAATATTAATAATATATTTATATTCATTACTAATCGCACTTATATATAGAAATTTATTATAGAAATTTATAAATTAAAATTATTTTAATAATTATTTTATTATTTAATTTTATAAAAAATATATTAAATTAATATTTAAATTATTTTTTTAAATTAAAATAATTATTTTTTAATTTATTATTTCAAATATAATATTAAAATATTAATATTATAATAATATTCTTCATTTATCTTTGACCCATCGGGTCGAATGGGTCGGGTCGGGTTCAACCCTAAAAATAATGGGTCATTTTGGGTTCGGGTCACTTCGGGTTGCGGGTCAAGATTTACGGGTCTTTGACCCTAAAATATCAGGTCAGGTTTTCGAGTCGGGTCAAGTTTTGCCAGCTCTAGTGGAGATCAACACATGTAATATTCTCAATCCTAGAATATGAGGTTTTGGGTTTTGATAAACACTTTAGTGAATTTTTTAAGGATGCTTGAAGGTTGGTTAAGGGAAGAAGTAACCATGACCATTCAGGATTTTGTTTAGCTCAGGTAAATTGTTGAAACAAATCATACTCCCATTACATGTACTCCCTAGCATCATTATAGTAGCGGAAAATTCACGTGGTACCCTTAAGGTTTGACAATTTGCACAATATGCCCAATTTTTTTATCCGAAAAAGTTTAAGAGGCCATTACTCGTGTTTAAGAACTCAGAAAGTGATGATTTTTTTTTTCAAATCGATCATCTTTCTGAGAACTACAATTTGAAAAAAAAAATTGTCGTATTCGGATATCGAGGCTAGGAGTTTTTGTATTTCAAAGTTTCTTTTATCAAAAAAACTTTGAATGACCATATCTCTTGGTCACGAGTTCCAAACTCGATAATTTTTTTTTTCAATTCGTAGTTCTCGAAAAGATGTTCGATTTGAAAAAACAAATTGTCACATTCTGAGCTCGTAAACACGAGTTATGACCTCTTAAACATTTTCGGATATAAATATTGGGCATATCGTGCAAAAGGTCAAATCTCAAGGGTACCGCGTGAATTTTCCGTAGTAGTATTGTTGAAAATATTTTAGTCTGCCAAGATATTATTATCCTCTATAATAGGGCATTAGTTTCACCTAGGTGCATATTAAAAGCTGACTTGAGTAAAGCCTATTATTCAATTGAGATTTTATCGAGAAAATGATGTATACTTTAATTTCTATGATAAATTCATCAAGCTAATTATAGAATGTTTTAGGTCTGCCTCTTTGTTGTGCGCGGAAGCGTCTTGGAGTAGATGCAATAAATAAAAGACACAAGATTTACGTGGTTCACTATCAATGCGATAGCTACGTCCACAAGGGCGAGGGAAAATATTTCACTATGTCGGGAGAATTACAGATTACAAAAGATGAGCACAGAGTTTTTAGATCTGCCTCTTAAAACTCTCAATGTGTTTGCCTCACAAATCTCTCCTTAAAGAATAGTTATGTTAAGGTAGTGTTTATATAGTAAGCTATCTTAACTAAGACTAATCGAATTAGAAAAACTAATTATTAAACAAACTAATTAAATAAGCAAGAAACCAAAAAAAAACAGCGTACGTACTAACCTACGTAAACCGTTTAGTAATAGGAAACCAATGCTTTCCAAAAAGGAAAATGAGATAGCGCCACCCGGTGGTACTGAAATTTAGTGCCACCGAGGGTATAATTGTAAAATATTTTGGAATTTTCATTTCCAAACTTGAAATTTTGAATTTCAAACAAATTTTAGTTAAAGGGTAATTTTGGAATTAATTAATACAATTAATAACATATTAAAAATCAATTAGCCAATCAACCCCGCATGATTAGCCATGAATTAGTTGCTCGTTTGCTAAATTTGCTCCACCAAAATCTGAAATGTGAAAAACAAATTTTACAGTTTCATGCTACCTTCCATGGATGCCTTGCTTGTTCATGAAAAGCAACATCGTTGATATAAATTTCATAGTTCTATGATTCGAGAGTATAAATAAAATCCGGATTGTAGGAGGCTGAACATTAATGCTATGGTTGAGTTTCTAGTTCTTTATCTGCAAGAGTATATACAAATACTAATAAACAAGTTCCTCGAATTAAATTTGGATCGATTCATATCAATTGCATTACGCAGAGTATATGTCGAATTAATACAATGTGAGAAAGTCTTTTTAACTTAAACTACAACTCAAAGATTAATTACACTTTCCGATACTCAAAGATTAATTACACTTGTGTGATTATCGGCAACATCGAGTTTAACCTTAAAGATTTTTGTTTATGGTGGTGTGCAACATTTATGCCATTTTGAAATTATAATTTCTGGTATTGACAACCAAGTAAATCAACAATGAACTTTTTTTTAGTGAATTCCAATGTATTCATCTTCATTTTGATAAATCTGTATAAGTTCATGAATATAACTTTCTTTTTTAATCTTACTCAATTCCTTCAGTATATTTTACGTGTTTACCCTTAATTGTTTGGCGCAAAACTGAAAACGAATATATTATTTTTGTATTTTTCTTTTTTTTTAATTAGGGTGGTACCGAGATTCGGTACCACCAGGTGGCGCCCTATTGCTATCCTTCCAAAAAAGCTAAATCATACGTGAACTAATACCACAATGCATAGGGTGACATCATTGTGACATGTAAACAGCGAGAAGTACGTACGCACCCAGCAGTACTACTACTACTTCCCTCACGTGGTTCATTGTTCCTATTTTATTTATTTCTTCGCTTATTTCTCATTGTATTCAAACTCCGACATATTCCGTAAGCGACATACGAGTCACATACTAACAATTCTCCACCTTGACTCAGACAGTCGCATTTAGCAAACGACATCCAAACCACTCAACCACTATACATGTCACTCTCAAGTAGACAAGTATCTGCCATGTTCTAGCAAGTGAGCGCTCACACTAGAACACCATAGACTCCAACTTGAGTCTATAACCATCCAATATACCCTGGACTGGTTCTGCCATCCAATAAGCCCTAGACTAGGTCTGCGTCTATTTAGCCCTGGACCGGGCCGCTCAAGGCTCCACCTCGAGCTCAGCACCCCGAAGGGTTTAGACATAACTTTCTATATTCAACTAGTCCAAGCAATGTTTGAACTTGCTGAAGGGAACCGGCTTAGTGAAGCAATCTGCAGGATTGTCAGCTGTTCCCACTTTCTTCACCTTGATTCTTTTCTCGTTCCTCAGAAAATGATATCTGACATCTATGGGCTTGGTTCTATCATGATGCACTTGATCCTTTGCCAAACAAATAGCACTCAAGCTATCACAATATAACGAAGCGATCTCTTGATGTAGATCAAGCTTACTTACAAGCCCCTTTAACCATATAGCCTCCTTAGCAGCCGCAGTCAAAGCCATATACTCCGCCTCCGTGGTTGACAAAGTCACAGAAGATTGAAGAGTAGACTTCCAACTAACAACAGAACCACCAAGTGTAAAAACATACCCGGTTACGGACCTCCTACTATCTACATCTGCAGCATAGTCGGAATCAGAATATCCAACAACCAAATTAAACAATCATCATCATTCCCATAAACAAGGCCAATATCCGTCGTTCCTCTCATATAGCGAAGAATTCTCTTCACTATTAACCAGTGTTCTTTAGGTTGAGCCATAAACCTGCTAACAACACTAACTGCATGTGCAATATATGGCCTAGTGCAAACCATGGCATACATTAAACTGCCAACTGCACTAGCCTAGGGAACCGTTGACATATAAGACTTCTCAGCAGCTTCAGTTTGAGGTGCAGAAGATATAGTTAACTTACCGACAGCATAAGGAGTATTTAAAGGTTTAGCAGTACTCATACCAAAACGGCTAAGTATCTTCTCAATGTAGCCTTTCTGAGATAAGAAAAGCTTCCTTTTAGAACGATCCCTGAAAATCTCCATCCCTAATATCTTCTTCGCAGATCCTAGATCCTTCATATCGAACTCTGAACTAAGTAGCTTCTTTAATTTATCAACATCCGACCTTTTCTTAGCAGCAAACAAGCATATCATCAACATATAAGAGTAAATAAATCAAAGACCCATCTTCTAGCTTGTTATGATAAACACAACAATCATATGGGTTTCTCTCATACCCATGCTCTACCATAAAAGTGTCAAATCTTTTGTACCATTGCCTTGGAGATTGTTTAAGCCCATATAAGGACTTCTTCAAATGACAGGCAAAATGCTCTTTCCCTGGAAATTCAAACCCTTCAGGATGCTTTATTAGAATCTCTTCCTCCAACAACCCGTGAAGGAAAGCAGTCTTGACATCAAGCTGCTCAAGCTCATAATCATAATGTGCCACTATTTCTAGTAACACACGAATAGAAGTGTGTCTCACAACAGGAGAGAAAATCTCCACATAATGAACTCCCTCTATCTGACTGAACCCCTTTGCAACAAGTCTAGCCTTGTATCTAATTGTCTCAGCCTCTGAAGTTCCTTCCTTTTTCTTGAACACCCATTTGCACCCTATCAAATTTCTCCCTTTTGGTGGTGGTACAAGTTCCCAAATATTATTTTTGTAAAGAGACTTCATCTCTTCACCCATAGCAGCAAGCCATTGCACTGACTCACTACTAACAATTGCTTCTTTATAAGATGATGGTTCTTCAGACTCAATTTCATCAGCTATCTGTAATGCATAACCAACCATCTCCTCAGCATAGCAATTATTGCCACAAACCTTGCGGCCTTCAAGCTCCTCAATTAACCTCCTGGTCTTCTTACTTACACGTTTAGGCAAGGTAGTAGGATCAGTTGGTTGATTAGAAGACTCATCCTGATCACTTTCCTCCTCATGTGGAGTAGTTACAGGACTAGAAGTAACTGGTTCGGCATCCTCCTCGATCACAACTCGTGGAAACATAGATAAAGTGGCAGGAGCCACCTCAAACTCCACCTCTTTCTCGGCACTCTTACTCTTTTCAACACCCTCGGGCACCTCCTTAGAAATAAACATGGAATTTTCATCAAAGGTAACATCCCTGCTAATAATAACAAGACCCTCCGAATGAGACCAAATCTTGAACCCCTTAACTCCATCTCCATATCCTAGAAAGCATCCCTTCCTAGCCCTTGGATCCAACTTACTATCTTTTACATGATAATAAGCTACACATCCAAAGACTCTAAGTGTAGAGTAATCCGGTACATTGTCGCTTCATAACTCATAAGGAATCTTGCAGTCTATTCCCATATGAGGCCCACGATTAATCAAGTAACAAGCTGTAAGAACAGCTTCACTCCAGTACCTTCTTGCAAGACCTGCATTAGAGAGCATGCATCGAACTCTCTCTAACAGTGTCTGATTCATTCGTTCTTCTACACCGTTCTGCTGTGGTGTACCTCTGACGGTATGATGCCTCGCAATACCCTCATTCTTACATAACTCATCGAATTCCCCTAAACAGAATTCCAAACCATTGTCCGTTCGTAGCTTCTTGATCTTCTTACCTTTCTGATTTTCCACCAAAGTTTTCCATTGCACAAAGACTTTAAAAGCCTCACTCTTATGCTTAAGCAACCTAAGCCATGTGTACCTCAAATAATCATCAATAAAAGTAACAAAATAATGATATCCTCCCATACCTTCAACTCGAGCAGGCCCCCAGACATCTGAATGGATATAATCAAGGACTTCTTTTGTTCTATGAACACTCTAGCTAAATTTAGATCTCTGTTTCTTACCAAACACACAATGTTCACAAAACACAAGGTTCCTCACCTTGACACCTTTGAGAAGATCTCTCTTAGACAATAGTTGCATCCCTCTCTCACCCATATGACCAAGCCTTTTATGCCAAAGCTTAGTCATCTCTTCGTGATTTACGGACACACAAACTGCAGAACTAGTCAGTGTTTCACCTTGTAAGACATACAAGGTATTTTGTTTGACATCTTTTAGCACCAAACTAGAACCCTTCATGATAGACAAATTCTTCCCTTTACCCTGGAACTCATATCCTAAATCACTTAATGCACCACGTGAAATAAGATTGTTCCCTAAAGCTGGAACATGTCTCACATTAGTCAAAGCACAAATCTTACCCTCAGTAGTCTTCACCTTGATTGACCCTATACCCACTACCTCACAAGTAGCATTGTTACCAACAACAACGTGACCCCCATTAGAGAACTCATAAGTATTAAACCAATGATTGTGTGGACACATATGATAAGAACAACCAGAATCCAGAATCCAACGATCAATAGGACGAATATAATCAACCGCAAGAGCATAGTCCGCCTCAGAATCGTACTCTGTATTCTTACTTTGAACTACAGCCGCATTAGACTTAGTTTTCAACTTAGAACAACTAGGTCTTTTATGCTCGGGTTCTTTACATAGAAAACAGATAACAGAATTAGTAGCATTATTGATGTCTTGAAATTTAGCCTTTGCCTTTTTCTTATAAGATCCACCTTTCTTAGCCTTATTAACAACTAAGCTTGCCCCTGATCTGTCTCCTAAGTCAACAGTTGC
The DNA here is from genome assembly GCA_022085475.1 of Heliosperma pusillum. Classification (NCBI taxonomy): domain Eukaryota; kingdom Viridiplantae; phylum Streptophyta; class Magnoliopsida; order Caryophyllales; family Caryophyllaceae; genus Heliosperma; species Heliosperma pusillum. Next base: position 39,407 of record JAIUZE010068544.1, on the reverse strand, counting down.
CTTTTGACGCAACTCCCTAGTGCAAAGTGCTGACTTCACTTCCTCTAGGGTTAATGTTTCTTTACCAAGAACAAAAGAATCCACAAAATTCTCATATGACGCAGGTAAAGAAACCAGCAGAATTAAAGCAGCATCTTCATCCTCAATCTTAACATCTATATTACGCAGATCTAGTAATATAGTATTATATTTGTCTAGATGATCACGAAGTGACATACCTAATTGCATCTTGAAAGAGAACAGACGTTGTTTCAACAACAACTTATTGGAAAGTGACTTTTTCATGTATAAACTCTCCAATTTCAGCCATAAACCCGCACCAGAAAACTCACCGGCTACCTCGGTTAGGACATCGTCTGAAAAACTCAACAAGATCGATGAATGAGCCCTCTCCTCCATTGTTACCAAGGCATGATCTTCCGTCTCAATCATCCTAGGTTTAACACCCGAAGCAGCAGCGTCGGTCTTCTTCACCTTCGTGGAGACACCCTGCGTCAAGGGTTTTCAGATACACTTTTCTTTTAGCAACCCCCTCATCTTCAACTGCCATAGCGCAAAACTATTCCTCCCATTGAACTTCTCAATTCTTATACTCTCACTTGACATCTTCTCCTCCTGGATCTAAAACTCAAGGCTCTGGTGCCAATTGTTGTGCGCGGAAGCGTCTTGGAGTAGATGCAATAAATAAAAGACACAAGACTTATGTGGTTCACTATCAATGCGATAGCTACGTCCACAAGGGCGAGGGAAAATATTTCACTATGTCGGGAGAATTACAGATTACAAAAGATGAGCACAGAGTTTTTCTAGATCTGCCTCTTAAAACTCTCAATGTGTTTGCCTCACAAATCTCTCCTTAAAGAATAGCTAGGCTAAGGTAGTGTTTATAGAGTAAGCTACCTTAACTAAGACTAATCGAATTAGGAAAACTAATTATTAAACAAACTAATTAAACTAGTTTTAAACCCGTGCAAAATTGCACGGGACTATTTTGAAAATTTTGATATAACAAATGTTGCAATAACATTTAAATTTTGATATAACCAATCGGTCAAATCTCATCATTTACATCATCAATGAAAACCCATTTTTTTATTTTTTTTATTTTTTTTATTTGTGATTGAATAATCTGATATAAAAAAGAAGATTTGTGTTTGCATGTCTCAAAAGCTTGAATTTTAGGTTAGTATTAACTTTTTTATTTAGTTTTGCATTTTTTTTAATAAAATTATATAGGTGGGTTGTATATCAAATATTAGTAATCTGCCCCCTTTCTACATAATTTATAGTTAATAATCAAGTTTGACTTTCTAATTTTGCTTAATCATGAAAAAAGAAAACTGTAATTTATTATGAATAATTTTTGACATGATATTTGGAACTTGTTTGATTTTTTAGATTGGAGATTTAAAATATTCAATTTAATAGAAGATTAAAAAAACAACTCGTACAATATAGTGCTGTGAAAATATTGTATTTAAAATGTATTTACTTTTCTAACTTTTTTTCTTTTTATTACTCATAATAAAATGTACCATTGAATTAAGGGTTATTTAACAGGATTAATCCATCCTATGCCTACTCTTCTCATATTAACCCATCTTAACAATTAACTGAGAAAAATCCGACTTATTGCCTTCTTTATCTTTTACTGAACCGAGCCTAATTTTTACCTGTTATAACAGGTAAGCTTTCAGGTCATAGTGGATTAGTGGGCCCCATTTTTTTTATTCTTCTTCTTCCCACGTCAATTACTTCCCCCAAATTAAAAACAAACCACAAATTTCAACAAAATTCCAGAAAAACTAACCCTAATCAAATTACCTAATTACACCACACATAAACCAATTAATCCATCAATCAAACACTAATCTCAAATTTTTAAAAACCCCACACTTTAATCTTCAAATTATATATTGAGCTGATTCTTCCAATCTTGTCCTCGATCAATATTATGAACTTCCGACAATACTCACCCTCGACCCACCGCACCAACCTTCCTGTCAAGCCATCAACACTATCTGAATCACCGACGACGAGCTTCCCGGCTTAAAAAATATTTCCGACCGGTACACTTGTTTGATTATCTTTTCAAAATCTTTTTTTACTTTTTTTTTTGTAAATCTATATAGAATTTAAATCATCTTTACAAACAAGGACCGGGATTTTGAAAAAAAGAAAAGAAAAAAGGGTGGTTGATGGTGTGGGGTTGTAATATGCGACGTGGGTGGCGTGGGAGTGTGGCGAAGATGGTGATGTCGTGATGGTGACTGGTGTTGAAAGAGAAAGGAAAAAAACGAGGAAGGAGGTGGATGAAGGCTTTGATTATAGGGCAATTATTATGTGGAAAAAAATAGATTGAAGCTTTTTAATTGATGTTTTTCTGGGGATTTGGATTTGGAGCTATGGGGTTGGATTTATTGATTTGAGAGGATGAAGACTGAAGATTGATGAAGATAAATGAGGCAGTAACCGGTTGTACAAGTATCCCTTCCACAAGTTCAATGAAAGATAAATGAGTGAATAGTTCGGATTTTTCTCAGTTAAACGTTAGGATGGATTAATATAAGAAGAGTAGACATAGGTTGGATTAATCCTATTAAATAACCCTTGAATTAATGGACAAAATTTTTAATATGTTTTAATACTATTGCCTATGAATAATAAATTGTTGAAAAAAAATATATTTTTGTTGCCTTGCCGGATTTTTTTAAGTTGCTATTAGATTTTTGTTTTTGAGCTACAATAATATTTTTTGCTACCTTGCCGGATATTATCCGTCTTCAATGTGAGTTACTAAACAAAAGGGCATTTGGGAAGTATGGAGTAAATAATTGCTGAAAATAGGTTGTTTACATGTAGTGGGGTAGTTATCAGTTTATCACTATGTCAATTCAATAATTGTCTTTTTACTTTTTTTTTTTTTTTAGTAAATTTGCATTGTTGATGATGTGGTTAATTGTGGGCTCTTTAAATGTTTATGTTTTAATAGACTTAGGATAAGCAAGAAACCAAAAAAACAGCGTACGTACTAACCTACGTAAACCGTTTAGTAACCGGATTGTAAAACATCGATGACGTTTTAGGAAACATCGACGACGTTTTTCATAAAAAAGACGATACTTGCCATTTTCCTTTCTCTCTCTAAAACAAAACTCTCTCAAATTCAAAACCCACAAACACACTCACCTTACCCTCTCCTACACCCCCACCGCCCCCACCGCCACCACTGCCACCAGTAGCCCGCCGTCCCGCCACCACCGTGACCTGTCGCCCCTGCCGTCCCCACCACCGGTATGTTTTTCTACTCAATTTTTGTTTTTGTTTTGTAGATCTAGTTATATTGTTGTAGTTTAATTTGTTAGAATTTGTTTGTTGTTAGTTAGTTTTTGTTTTAATTAAACTTGTAGTTATTAGGTTGTTGTTTGTATGAGATTGTATTTGGTTTAATTAAAGTTGTTGTAATTTGTTTTGTCTTAGTTTATAATTATTTCATAGTATGTTTTTTTTTGTTCTTGTTAGATTTGTTGTAAAATCAATTTGTTAGTAATTTGTTGTTAGTAATTTGTTTAGATTTGTATGAATAATCGGTATAAAGATAGAAATAATCAAATTTAATTCCGATTTCTTGTTCGCGGTTTGAAATTTGGAGGAAAAAAATTTTCCCCCATGGTTGGACAACCAAATCACACGTCCAACCATGGGGGAAAAAAACTTTTTCCCCAAGTTCCACCATGGTGGGACGTGTGATTTGGTTGTCCAACCATGGTGGGATTAAAATTCTGGAAATCCACCATGGTTGGACAACCAAATCACACGTCCAACCATGGTGAAATTTCCAGAATTTTCATCCCACCATGGTAGGACGTGTGATTTAGTTGTCCAGCCATGGTGGGATTTCCAGAATTTAAATCCTACCATGGTTGGTATCCAAAAAAAAAAATTTCGCCCATGGTTTGAATTTTTTGATTAAAAGTCCGTCCATGGTTTACACAAAAAAAATTATTTAATTTGTTAATTAAGTTGATTAAATTAAATTTTTCGATGCTAATATGTTTTTGTAATATTATTAACGCTTATTTGAATGTTTTTATTGTGTAATGCAGATGGGAGATCGAGGAAAGAGCGTTATGGTTCCCGAAGATCGTACGGTGAACCGTACAGTCACGGCTTCAAAGCGTCGTATTGTTTTTCGGTGTAGTAGATCTAATCCCGTTAGTAGCGGTATTTCTGACAGGGAGAGGTCGGAGGAGGTAGGAGGTAGTGTTCCTCAGATCGATCAGGGTTTCGAGGAAGGGGACGACGTTTTTAGGGAAGATGATATTGTTGACGAGGGTTTGGTGGACTCCGAGTCTGAGGGCGAGGAGGATATTGTTCAGCGGTCTGTACCTTTATCGAGATCGGAGGTACCGTTGTCTCAGAGGTTAGCTCGGGACTCCTTTGGTCGCTATTCTAGGTTGGATGATGGTTCGCAGAAGGAGCCGCGAAAGAAGCCGCGCAGCGATAGTGATTGGCTCCTTAGATCCCCAGTTTCTGGTGGGCCCCGTAACATATCGGTGTTACGCAGTTTTGGGGGGCATGTGGCATATAGTAGTTGGACCGAGACCGAGGAGGCTAGGTCCTTTATTAAGTGTTACAAGAGGCTGAGTTATGTGGATGGGTTAGGGAGCATGGACGTGCCGGCTGATGTTGTTAGGAGGTTTCAGCTGACTGGGTTGATTGGGTTGACGATGTGTTGCACGACAGCTTTGGATGAGAACCTTCTTAGCGCTTTCATAGAGAGGTGGCAGCCGGATACCAACACTTTTCATATGCCTTTCGGGGAGATCACCATTACGCTTCACGATGTGGAGGAGATACTTGGGATCCGGCCTACTGGTACGAGGGTGTTTGTTCGGGGTACCTCCGCTGCCGGTTCTTCGAGGGAGGAGGTGGGGTTGAAGAAGGATGTGGCACATGTTTTTGGTGTACCTCCCGGAGAGGTGGCACCACCGTTATATAAGGGTGGTGGCTTGTTGGTGTCAGCTTTGAGGGCTCATATCAAGGAAGGGACTGAGCATGACTCCCTACGTGCTTATTTGATATTGTTGTTGGGACAGACTTTGTTTGTGGACAAGTCTGGTGATAGGGTGTCAGCTCAATTGTTACCCTTATTTGATGATCTGGAGCAGGTTGGAGAGTATGCTTGGGGTGCCGCTTGTTTGGCATATCTGTACCGGCAGCTAGGCATGGCATCGCGACGGGAGGCTCGCGGTGTTAGTGGATGTCTGCCCTTATTGCAGGCATGGATTTACGAGTACTTCCCCCAGTGTCGGCCACACGGGGGAGATTATTTGGAGGGCAGGCCACGGGTGGATGCTTGGAGGCACGTTCCTCGGTTTAAGGGCGACCTTGACCATTTTCAGATGTGGCGTGTTAGGTTGGACGGGTTTAGCAGGGAGCAGGTTAGATGGACGCCTTATTGGACGCGTATGCCGAGTTCTGCGAGATATTCTCGCTATTCCGGCTATATTCGATATCAGTCCATTATTGAGCCGTACCAGCCTGATCGGTGTATGCCCCAGTTTGGGTACATTTAGACTATCCCGATGCCTATGCTTATCCCATGTACCGAGTACCGTCCAGCGAAGAAGGGTTATAATGTGGAGTTTGGCCAGGAGCCCGATACGATGTGGGGCCACGAGACTTCCTTGGTGAACTTCAAGAGTCGGTCTCGACGAGCTACGATGCCTTTCGAGGTATCTCGAGACTATGAGAGATGGTACGATAATATTTCTCACCGATTCTTTTTTCCACCTTCGGATCGTCTTGATTTTATGCGTCCACCTTTCCACGCTGAGCCAGAGCTAGCCGTTGCACTTAGTAGGCAGTTCTCAGATGTCTATCGTTTACCTACTCCGGAGATGCAGCAGCAGCAGTTAGATATTTTGTTTAGTCAGATGAGCATGTACTACGACACCCATGATCAGGGTAACTAGTACCGGATATTTATGCATGGTCACTGTTTTATTTGGTTTTTATGTAGTATTGACTTATCTTTTATTTAAATAGTTATTTGTTTTTATTGGTTTGTTGATTTATTTACTTTTATTTATATTATTGTTGTATTGGCCACAACATGAAAACCCTAAAATTTTGTCTATTTAAACCCTTTACCCAATAAATTATTTCCACACAACTCACTATCTTCTCTCTACTCTAAAAATATATTACTCCTCTTATACTACACTTTAATCATGGTGATGACTAACATACAACTAGTGAATTATTATCAAAATAAAATTAACGAGATAGTTAACGAGTTTCCCTTACTATTCGACCGCCTTATGATTGTGTTGAATAATCATGTACTTAATAATTTCATTAGTCGTGGCAATCCTCCCCTATCTTGTAGACGTCGTCGCTCCTAATCTCTCGGGCACACCACATCCTCATCTGAAGGTAGTCGCCCTCTTGCCCCCGTTGGGTTTGTGATATAACCCGGTAACCACAGTGACCATCGTCACCGACATCTACCCAACCATCGAACTGGCCCCAAAGCACCTCCGGTACGCCGTATCGTTTAGCCCAAGTTGAGAAAAGGCCGATGGTGTAGTTTCTTTCTAACGGAGCATTTGGTGGTCCTGGAGGAAAGTCCCCAAATAAGTGAGTACGAGCAGTAGATCCATCGGTGCTAGGTGTCCCATATTTCCTTTGACTATGCTCGAAAGACGACTTGTTCCTAGTCGTGGATTATTTTGGACGGCCTTTCGGGTTCTCATTAATAGGAGGTGGCAAAACGTCCTCGTCCTCCGGATGTAGGGCGTCACGCATCTTCTCGGCTACCAACCTACGACGAACCGGGTCACTGTTTCTAGCTTCCACTACTAACCCATCAAACTCATCATCATCGGTTCTCGGCATTTGATCAACACTATCAAATACCAAGGTCTTCCAAAAAAAGTGAACATCATCAACATGGACCCTCCTACCTCTCCTACTCAAATCAACCAATTTGCATGCACAAGGTAGGCCATGAGTTGTCTCAAGCACATGTCCACATCCCTCCTCTAACCCGACACCAAGACCAAGCCCTCTCTGAAGCTCCTCCTCCATTATTCCTATTGCCTTCGTCGACACGACCCCTAGCAACAATGAGAACAAACGACTAGTTATACGAGGCCGCCTCCTTGAATCCTCAAGTGACTTTCTAATCTCCGAGTGTTGACTATCAAGCATGTCATTCATCTTCGACCACATACTATCAAGTGTCAAATTTGCACTTTTCAACCATGACTTAAGTAGAGAATGAGCCGACTCGACACAGGAAGTAGACGTGTTACCGAAATGTAGGACATCGTTTGTATAACATCGCACAAACTTCTCCTTGTGCATCGCCCAAGTGCTCAAAACATAGCTCCCTAAGGGAGCCCACTTTACACGAAAACACTCCAATGCTTTTTCATACTCTTCCACGGTTAATGCATCAATAACCCGTACCCAACCCGCTTCTGGATTATAGTAGACAAGATCTCTATACCACTCGGTCTTGTAGATGTTCAGGGTTTTGGCATTGATGGCGCGGTTCACGTGCCACCGACACAAGAAATGACTAGAACCGGGAAACACCTCCCTAAGAGCGGCGATCAAACCCAACTCCTGATCGGTGACGAAGACGGTAGGGGAAACAAAGACAGGTGCAAGAATGTCCAACAACCGCCTCAAAATCCACGTGTAGGAATCCTTGGACTCCGTAGAAACAAGTGCACAACCAATTAGGAACGAATTCCCGGTCGGGGTAACACCGACAATCTCAACCAGTGGATTCTTATAGGTGTTTGTCTTGTAAGTAGAATCAATGAGCACAACATAACGATAGGCTCGGAAAAGCTGCACGGCTACGGGATGTGCCATGAATATATGAGAGATCTGTCGTGTCTCCGGATCACTCACATGCCACATCAAATAATGTGCTTCTACCGCAAGAGCAAACATTTGTTGAGCCGTGTTCCTTCCACCCCTAAATTCCCGCCTCAGTTTCTTCGTCTCGTTATATATTTGATTATTTGACGGTTGAGGTTTAGTCGGCGTTCTTTGGTGAAGAGCGTTCTTTATGTCTTTTGGAAGCACACCGGCCTTAACCTGTTGCCTCACATACGCTTTCTCCTCGTCATCCAAAGCCGCAAAATGACGATCACCATCCTTGGAAACCACTTCCTCGTGATTGTGAAACCCTTTGCCCTCGGTGGTGATTATGTTCCAAACTGCACCGCTATCGTCACCTTGCCGAGGGTAGTTCTGTACGGCTCGGATACGGAAAGTGCATCCACACTTATTCGACCCACGACGCTTCTCAGGATCATCAATTGGAGGAGGTCTACCATGCCTTGAACATCTAAAGTAAGATGCCAACAACCCGTCTTTTCTTCTGTTTTTTGCCCCATTATTTGCTTTAACCAAAGCAAAACCATGATCCATTGCAATCCTACTCGCCCAATTAAAGGCATCATCGCGGGTAACAAAACCTAACGTCGTTTCAAAAAATGGATTGTAATCGGTGTTATTATTCCCAAATTCCTCAAACGAGTCATGTTCAATGCAAATACGGCGCTAATTAGACATTAAATAATTAATTTATATTAGTAAAACATGATCTACATACGTAAAATGTTATTAATCATGACTATAAAAAAACGATATCATCTTACCATGGTCAGATGAAGAACTGTATGTCATGGACCATGGTCAGACCTCCATTTCACATGTCTGACCATGGTGGGACTTGTGAACTGGAGGTCTAACCATGGCCAGACATCCATTTCACACGTCCCACCATGGTCAGACGTGTGAAATGGAGGTCTGACCATGGCCAGACATCCATTTCACACGCCTGACCATGGTGGGACGTGTGAAATGGATGTTTGTCCATGGTCAGACCTCCATTTCACACGTCCCACCATGGTCAGACGTGTGAAATGGATGTCTGGCCATGGTCCATGACATCCAGTTCTTCATCTGACCATGGTATTTTTTCATAATTATTTTTGAAAAACCGCAATTGAATTTTAACTAACTAAGACGTTACGTAAATCAATTAAGTTAGATAAGTATAAACAAACAATTAACGGATTCCGGGAAAAAAAATTAACAAACGTAAAATTTGATTAATATGTGAACATACCGAAGAGTGTTCGCCCGCCATGATAATCGATTTAGGAAAATTTTTGTTGTTCGATTTAGTCAAATTGTTGTACTTGTAAGATTTTAATTTTTTTTAGTTCAATTTAGTTGTTTTGATTTTAGGAGAATTAGAGAAGAGAGAGATAAGAGAGATAGAGAGTATAAGTCATTAAGGGCAATTTCGTCTTTTTTATGAAAAACGTCGTCGATGTTTCCTAAAACGTCGTCGATGTTTACCAGGCGCCTTTAGTAATAGGAAACCAATGCTTTCCAAAAAAGCTAAATCATACCTGAACTAATACCACAATGCATAGGGTGACATCATCGTGACATGTAAACAGCGAGAAGTACGTACGCGCAGTACTACTACTACTTCCCTCACGTATTTCATTGTTCCTATTTTATTTATTTCTTCGCTTATTTCTCATTGTATTCAAACTCCGACATATTACGTAAGCGACATACGAGTCACATACTAACACTCTTATTCTTTGATCCTTAGCTGAGAAAGTTTTGTGTAATTTAGATGGACAAACCGGGTGCGGCAATGTGACCCTTGGATCTCCCTTATTAATTTTACCTATTTAAAATTTTTGCCTACAATACTAATACAATAGGATGTCTTCACCATGGTCAGACGATATTTTTTTTTATAAATGTCTGACCATGGTCAGACGATATTTTTTTTTATAACCCCGTTTAATAACATTTTAGGTATGTACATCATGATTTACTAATATATGTTAAATATTTAATTTCTAATTAACGTTCTATTTGCATTAAACGGGACTCGTTTGAGGATTTCATGAATAATAACATTAATTACAATCCTTTCTTGGAGACGAAATTGGATTTTGCTACCCGTGATAATGCATTTAATTAGGCGAATAAGATTGCAATGGAACATGGTTTTGCTTTGGTTAAAGCAAATAATGGGGCAATAAACATAAGACAGGACGAGTTGTTGGCATCTTACTTTAGATGTTCAAGGTATGGTTGACCTCCTCCAAATGATGATCTCTACTTGGGCTAAACGGTACGGCATACCAGAGGTACTTTGGGGCCAGTTCGATAGGTGGGTAGATGTCGGAGACGATGGTCACTGTGGTTTCCGGGTTATATCACATGCCCAACGGGGGGAAGAGGGGGGATACCTTCAGATAAGGATGTGGTGTGGCCGAGAGATTAGGAGCCACGATGTCTACAAACACTTGTTTGGTGTTTATCCATTGGCTACGACCAGTTTGACGGGGCTAGAGTCCACTTTGAGGCGTGTCGAGTTCTTTCTTGATATTCCATGTGGTCCGGAACATTGGATGTGTGGTGACCACCTATGTGACAACCCTCGCGAATGCGGAAATATAAAACATACAAGCATGTGATTTAATTAGCGGAAATACGAAGTTTTTAAAACTTTTATACATGCAAGAAGAAGTATACGAGGAGTGTCAAATATTACAACTAAAGTATGAAATACAACAACAAGGGTCGTAGTCTCTCAAAATGTTAACAATGTCAAAGTGTTTAGCAACTAGCTAAAATAACGTCTAGAGGTGAATTTTCCAGGGACAACGCCCGCTAGCTCACACCCGAACCCAAAATATCATAAGCAAAAGCCATCCAAATCAAGCAACATGTTCATCCATGAAAAACATGAACGCCACAGTCAGTGGGGAGTAACTCCGGGTTCTCCCAACCATATCACATTAAACGTACATAAAAGGAAATACAAAAGTAGAAGCATGCATATATAGATATACATGGGAAATACGATAAGGATAGATAGGCAATTCAATATATAATGATAAGAGCATATGAAGTACAAGTCCGAATCCATCATGTTATACAAAGACTCGGGGAAGACACTCTTAGGCAACCGAATACGCTCACTAGGGCTTGCATCTCACCGTTAGTGGTATAAGTTTGATAAGATTGAGACTCGACAAACAAACCATGCCAAGTCATTTAATGATCAATCATATAATCATTCATGTAATCATCCATCCAAACACACCGACACAATGACGACCTCTCTCACGGTAAATGAAACGCACTAGCACCGTGTACATGGCAAGTATGATTAAAAGGCATCCACGGGATAAGCATTTCCCTGAACGCATACACGATTCAGTTCATTTCGTATATGTAGACTAATTTCCTCTTGGTAGAACGACGATAATAATACGGTCCTAGTCTAAATCTGGCCAGAATCCCGAAATCACATTTTTCGGTTCGACATGCGATGACATTTCGCATCCAAGACTCGGTCAATCATTGACGCCAAGTACCCCAAATTCGGTCGATATAATTCACGAAAGAGGCGTAAAAGAGCACAAGCCTCATAACAAGCGGTACGCTACATGCAAATAACACCACCTCGTAAGTACACAACATTTGACGGCCGGGTCGATCAACGCAAAGCGTTTGCCTCCCAACAACGTCGTCGTATGCCCACTAACACATGCAATTAAGCAGTAGGATACATCCCCGTTCCGACATTTCAGCCTTACGAACGTGGAGGTAGCCAAGGGAATGAGAGTACAAAGCACATAACAAAATAGTGCTCAAACCGTAACATTTGTAAAAACCGACTCAAAGTGGAACATAACAAAAACCGTCACAAAACATGAGAATAGGGAATTATATAAACTTAACTATGATAAAAATGAATCAATACATGATACATAAGCATTAGAACAATTTTATGAAGCATAATGAATAAAAACATAGATCACCTCTCCAAAACAACGTTGTTTGGAAACCAACTAAAACAAGGGTCCACTTCAAACGGTCATAACTAGAGTTCTAGACATCCAAATGCAGAAATTCCAAATGGAGGTGATAACTTATTCTCTTACGGGTCCAACGGGATGTCACAAGCCCACAACAAGCAAGTAACGAAGGAGATATGATCATTTTACTAAAAGGGGTCAGTGCAGGAAAACTGCAGTCGACTTGGGAAACTGACAGCGAGTAACGCTGCCAGCGCCGGACGACGCTGCCAGCGTCCAAGGAACGCTGCCATCGTCCTGGTCTGGCAGGCACGCGATCCTTCAATCCGTCTTGCAATCCACATAAAACAATCATCCTTTATCATCACAAACCATCAATTCTCATATCAATTATCAACTAACAACAACCAACATCAACAACACAAATCCTAAGATTACTAACCTTATTATAAATACAATTTCTAACATGGAAAACACATTAAAACACGTAAATGATATCGAGTAACCCTTCACCGTTACCTTTTCGCGTCTACAATCGATTCCTAAGACTTCCTCCACTAGATAGTAATCTTTGTCGGGGTCTAGAAAGTCACCACCTACGATTAGACAATAAAAGATGAATATAATTCACCTTTGAGAAAGACGGATAAATTGAAAAGCGAGAAAGACGGTAATTTTATTACCAATACGGATAGAGAACGATGAGAGGGAAGGAATAAAACGAACCTTAGTGAATTTAAGCGAGTAACGAATGAGCAGCGATGATTTAGAGTTGGATCAAATATGGAGGCTAGGGATTTGGGGTTTCTTGGTGAGGAAGAAGAAGAAGATTGAATGAGGGAGTTAGGGTTGTGAGGGAGTATATGAAGGAGTAAGTGGAAAACATGAGAAAAAAGCCCAAAAACGTCTTAAGACGTAACTTACTCGGAATCTCGCGTAAAGTCCAAATACGAACTCGGAAATTCTAAATTAGACACGGAAAATTTAATTTTAAACTAAAACTAAATTTCGCTGAAAAGTATCCGTATAATATTTTTAAATTACAAATAGGGTACATTTGCGGGTGTTACAATCACCCCACCTTTTAAAAAGTTTCGTCCTCGAAACTTGAGAGTAGAAAACAAAAGTATCAAGGACAAGAATCGGTTTTAAGAATTAACAAGAAAGCTTTTACAAGGGAAACATTTATGAAACGAGGTTCTTTTCGAAAACGGTTTAAGGAGAATTTTCATAAGTGTGAAACTTTACTTACGGATCTCAAGAGTGCCCGTCGCGAACGAGAACTCTAGCTATCAAAATCAAAGCAATGTCGAAATAGTGAAATCGAAAATCAAAACAAGCGTTAGTAAGTGCAGGACTAGTCACCAGACGTCTCCAATAATAAGTCCAAACATCCAACCAAACGCAAAATCCAAACATAAAAGCAAAAGAAATCCATTTTCTCCAAAAAGAGGGTACACAATCCATCTTCAGACTTCTTTGAAAAGTTAATTTAGAAATACAATATGAAAATTTGAAGGTTTTCTCAAAGATAAAATCAAATAACAAGACATTACACGTGCATAGAGCGACTCGAACATCAAGTTCACAAATCACGATAACAAAATATATACAAAACACGCAAAAACAAAACAAATCGAACTCTTAGGGATAAGAAGATCACGATGAAGTCGGCAGGAAGATCTATAAGGATTCGACATCACTAACTCTACTAAATAAACTAGTCCTCAAGAGAATGTAATTTACCTCAATTACACTTTAACCATTCTAAATCGCTTAACTTTATAAACATTATTTACAACAATCCCAAATCACGCAACAAAAGACTGAATCTTACCTTGCGGTCTTCACTGTGCTCCCTTAACTCGCTGGCAAGTCAAACAGGTAGCCATAAAATTAGTTGCCTCCCTCTTCATTCCGGGCCATCAAAAAGTGTTCTTTAGCTTCTTGTATAATTTATCCTCAGCTCAACTTCACTAGTTTGACACGTCTTAAGCTTGCGACGGCGACGGGTTGTGCCGTTGCAAGTGAGAAGATCCAATACGATGCTCTTCATACATGCTGATATAATTGCCATTACGTAACAGTTGAATCTAGATATTACATTACAGAGTATTAAAATATAAAAAAGCATGGTGAGAAAATGTATGAGAATTTTTTACAATGATGAAAATTAAAAGAGGAGTGATTATATAAATGAAGGACATAAAGAAAACTCTTGTTGAAGCAAAGTTTTGTAAAAGCTCAGTGTATGCAGTAAGCTTGGCATGTGATGATGTGCAGTAAAGCAAATGCGAATTATATTTTAATCACAGGAGTAATAATATCAAAGCTACTCGTTTACAAGTGTCCAACACAATATACTTTCGGAATGGCGAACAAAAGTGTTGAACCATAAGTTTTACTTTTTGTAACCAAAATGACAAGTCTGTTAATCATTTTGTAACGAGTTGGACACGTGAAATAAACCCAAAGGTGAATTGTTAAAGTAAATAGAATAAAGTTACTAGAGGATCATGAGATGATCCTACCAGTATAACATTCTGTTTTTTAACAGCATTCTGATTTGTAGCAATGTTTTCCTATAGATTATTATAGACTATAGAGTACTTCACTGTACTTTGCTTTCTTCTTCGGATGATATATAAACTTTAGTGTTCACTAAATGTACGAGTATTATTATCACCTGAAATTACCAGCTGAAATGGGCATTACAGGAGAGCTAGTTCGAAGCGTCTTTTCCAAAAGCCGCTCCATTAGTACACATGACACTACTCATGTAAGTATTCCTAACCCGAATTTACTAACAACTTTTGCTATATTAACTATGATTTCCGAAAACTGAAAGTTCTTGATCTATGGCGGAGCCAAGATACGAAGTCAATTACAGAAAGTTACACAAAATTTTCAAAAATTTAACAGAAAGATACAGTTTTCAATACTTGAACTTTTATTGCTTCTTGACTGTCCATGATTGAAAACTCTAAGCAACATACTTAGTTTGTGATAATTTTATACCAACTTTATTTAATTATCGTTTGAAGGTGAAGAGGAATAATAACGTGTGGGAGAAGAAACGATGGAGAACGTCAGTAAGGTCATACCTGTGTGGGGATGAGATGCTGTTTAGTTCAGTGCTTGCAGAAGAAGATACAGCGTCTGTAAAAAGTTCGGAGGCCACTGTTACTCAATCATCGCTAGAAAATCTCAGATCAAGCGATGAAAATGAGGGATTAACGAGTGGAGAGATTACCCAAAATGAACAAAGTCATAATATCAACTCTGAGTTTCTTGATGAAGATGTTGCAGCAACTATAATCCAGTCAACATTTGGTTAGTTATCTCTAAGCTTTAGAATTTAATGTTTAGGCCTCCCTTTGTCAAATGTCGTTCCATTTTTTGTAGTTAGGCCTTTAACAACTGTTGCAGGCAGTTACTTTTCAGTCAGACAGAAAAATGACCCAAACTGAACGTACCTGAAAGGCTGAAATAACTCGACAAGAATGTACCCGTGATGACCTGACCTTAATGACTCGTTTCCCAATTCCACACCTGATCCGAAACAAATCCATTGGCATCCCTCATTCGTACAAGAACCTAATGTTAATCAGTTGTACCTTGTTGGGGGGTATTTGCAGGTGAGACGTCTAAGAATGAATGAAACTGAAGATCTTAAGAATGAGTTTTTCAAGGGGTTAGAAAATCTAAATAGGGAATCCCGGGCAACATCAATGGATGTTCAAACTGGGAATTCTATCAGTGTCATCTCAACTGCCGAAGAATGCCCTTCAGTTTGCACCAAACTTCAGCAAAAAACCAAGACCCCTTCTCTTTTAATCCAAAAGGTAACAACAACATAGCCTATATCCTTCGTTTTTTCTTATACTGATAAATAGATACTACTTAAATATCATGGTGAAACATGAAAAAAAAAATATGCATTGGCATATTTGTAAAGGATTATTTCGGAAGTTCAACAATATTGGTTGTAGGGGATGCCAGCTAGTATAGTTGGTAAACACAAGAAGCTGTACACATGACCTTTTGTGTCTGAAACTCGTCAGCATCAAAACTGCCCTCGTGACTCCCTATACAAAAATAAAAACAAAAAGAAAGAAAACAGTGGGTTTGAAAACCTTAACAGCAAATGTAATACTCCCTCCTTTTTCAGTTTACTTCCTATTTCTCATATTATGGAAGGGGAATTTTGAACCGGGGGGTGGGGGGGGGGGAGAAACGAGAAAAATGGGAGAAGTATAAATAAGAGGTTCCTGTAGTAAATTTGCAATGTCATGAACTGAAATGTTTATTCATTGAAGCAGATCTATGAATAATGTTTAATTGTTATATGTACCCAGGATGATTGGGATGATAGCACAGTTGACAGCAATGTATCGAAAATGAGGATTCGAAACAGACTTGAAGCAATGACAAGGCGTGAGAGAGCTCTGGCCTATGCTTTCTCTCAACAGGTAAATTACATTATTTTTTATACTTGACTGATATTTATCACAAAATGCAGTCATTACAGATTTGAGAAATGATATATATGTCGAAACCAGTTGCTTCGATTAATCAAACATGGCAAAATTTACATTGCATTTCTACAATAAATAGGATAATATTTTTTGAGGTGAAAAACACCATTCTCATTTGGTTTTATAAATTATTAGTTAAGAATCTGCCCAAAGAAGAAACAAACAATATTTGACAGCACAGAATCAAACACGGGTTGGACCTGGCTTGAACGATGGATGGCTACTCGACAACCTGAATGTTTATCAATGGAAGATCGCATCAGCCAACAGTTGAATGAACTGACAAGTACCATGAAAACAAAACACTTTGTTCGGAAGAAGTTCCTAGACCTGTCATTTGAAGAAAAGGAGAGTTGTGGGTCCAATGAGGTCCTAGTGAACCCAAAGCCGGATGATAAAGATGCGTATAAGTCATCTGGGAACAGACTTAAGGCACCAAGAAACATCTCAAGAAGAAAAACTGTCCCAACTGCTTATTATCAGAAGGAGCATGCTATGGTATTATTCTTAATCTTGTTCACCAATTACAAGTGCAGATATCACTTTTCTTGTTATTAAGTAATGAACTTATGTCATTCATAAGGCTAAAAAGAGTGAAAACCGTAAGTATAATTCAGATCCCCGTCCGGCTGTCTCTTCCTCTACTTTTGTCATTCAAGACATTCTTTTGGTCTTTGCTATGAAAAGTGTAAGATTGGTAAGCGTCAAGATAGCATTCCTTACCCATATCCTTTAAGTACAGTCATGTCAGTGACGCGTATGGGCGTAAAATTGAAGAGTGGATGTAACATTGATTGTGAGTTGTGACGGATATTTTTGATTTGTAATTTGAAACAGGTTAACAGAAGAGATGGACCAAGACAGAAGTTGAAGGCATCAGGAAGGAGTGATGATGTATGTCATTCATCCGCTGATCATCCTATAACTTTTCAGACTTTTAAATGATAACATCTGATGACTGATGTCTCGGAGTCTGAGACTGAAAATTCAAGAAAAAAGGCTCCATAGTTGTACGCTCATGTTTATATGTAAAAACTACAGTAGTATGTTCGAGAGAATTGATAACGCTGGAAACTGTAAGACTAATTTGTCATTGTGACTTGTGAGTTGTATATTGCTAATTTGTTACTATTTGCATTAGGCTTAACTGCTGAACTTTATTTAGAGAAAATGAGACTGTGGATTGAAGGCATAGAACTTGTTAAGAGATTTGGAAGTAAATCCCTATTTAGACTGCCTGGATTTTATTTCTATCCTCTCAATTAGTCAGACAAAATGGGACAGCATATAGCCTCCAGAAATAGGGTCAATACTATCTTAGAATACAGTCATAATAGCCACCATAACGATGCAAAGAAACCTTTGAACATGCCAAAGAGCTGGGTATTACAGGGCGTATTGTTCATATGGATAACCAATCTTGTGTCTGTCTCGTCTTGGAGGACCAATTAGTCAGTAACAACCTCAAGTTTGTGGTTTGTGGATGCAAGGAGCTCGTTAGCAACGAAGCTTGGACGGTCAAACTTGGTCATGTTTTTAGGGAGGCTAATCGAGCGGGTGATTGGCTAGCCAATCAAGGGATTCATTCAAGCACGATTCCGACCATGCTCGATCATCCACCGGTGGGACTTCGCCCCATACTTTGAGAGGATATTTTTTGGGTGGTTTTGCCCCTACCATAGTCGTTTAATTCGGGGTTTTCACTCTTTTTGCACACAAAAAAACCGATGCAACTAAACCTAATTTCTCTTTATATTTGGACAAATTAGTCAATCCTTTCGAAACCCCTTTTAGTTTTAGGATAAAGAAAGTAATTGAGCCATTTTTTGGCCACTAGGTTGTAAAATCATTGAATGGGTGGTGCTCATCCAGTCATTCGTCATCTGTCATCCCTAAATTTTTAAGAGCAAGTCTGTTTTGTAACGGGGCGATTCATAGCAAACTTAAGATGATGTTTTGAATGAGTCTAAGGACAGTAGGACCTATGACTTAAACGTAAAACAAACGTAAAGAAGTAGAATTAGTGTTGCAACGTTTTCCAATGAATGAATATGAAATCATGATATTATTTGTATTAAGATGAGAATGTTATGAACCAAATCCTGGAAGCTCAACAAAAGCATAACCACAATCATCAGGCATCAGCATATCTCTCCTTTGACTTAATCAATGAAACACACAACTCATAATCTCATCCTCTTCTTCCTCCTCCTCTTCCTCCTCTTCCTCCTCGTCGTCCTGAATCCAGCAACTACAACAACAGCTACTACAACAACCAACAACAACAACTACAACAACAAACAACAACGCATCCCACATATCGTTCCTAATAACAAGAAAAGGTGTAAACTTTGTGAAAGAGTTGCTGATTTCGAAAGCAATAACATCTCTAACACCATTAAACATTCCAGCTATAAAACAATCAAAGAAAATACCATTTATTGGAAATGTGTATTTTGAGTTATCTAATGTGACTCTTAAACATATACAAGTATCTGAATCAAGTATTAGACCTGCCAATTCCGGGGTGGCAATAATAATTATTCTTACTTTTCTGGTTTCTTTTTTCCCATCCAACTCTCTGATCATGGCCTTGCTTCTATTCAGGTTCTTTTATTATTCATATTCTTTCTTGCATATTACTCTCTGTCTCTCCCTCCCCCATTACTTATTACTTATTACTTACTAATTATCAGAGTATTTTAATCAAACATGTTTGGAATAGTTTCTTATCACAAACAATTGGATACTTATAAGGTGTAGGGAGGTAAAAAAGTATGTTACTATCATATTTCAAAATGAAGAAAAGTGATTTTAATGGCATAATTACTAAACGGTATCTGGTTACTGCTATTATCCCCATAATAATATGATCTGTAAATCTTCTGGGCAGGTTGATGGAATACAAGTGGGCCTCACTCTGGGCTTGGAAAACCAACAAGGGAAATTGAATGTATCCCTTTTAGAATGTGGTTGCTTTCTTGAAGATCTCACTATCAAATTGGAAGGAGGAGCTTCATGGCTTTATCAATGGTATTTTTCCTTTTTTTAACTGTTAAATTCCTTTTTTTTCGCCTTCTTACTCCCTATGTATGTTCCAAGGTACATATCTTATGTTATTGAGATTATCACTCTTGTAAAGGTGCTTATTCATTTCTTTGTGCCTTGAAGGTTTGTTGATCTTTTTGTCGAACGAATAGAGTCTGCAGTGGAGGAAGCCATAACTCAGAAACTTAGAGAAGCAACTTCAACTCTTGATTCTTCTCTTCAGAGCTTACCAAAACAGATTCCTATCGATGATGTTGCATCCCTTAATGTTTCTTTTGTAGATGAACCTGTCTTGACTAACACATCAATTGGACTTCAGATCAATGGTTTATTTGCCGCAACTGATCAAACTTGGGAACCAAAGGCTTATCAACAGCATTTAGGGACTTTCTCTTGCGATGATCCATCAAAAATGATTGGAATATCAATAGACGAAGCTGTTTTTCTCTCGGCATCAGATTTGTACTTTGAGGTGTGACCCAAGTTTGATTGATGTTTGCATATCACTTCTTTTTCCATTTTTCTATAAGCACGGCTTTGAAACCTGCACTTTGCCTTATGATGTCTAATACTATGTAACATGAAAAACACCTATATTTTCCCAAGTTTAAAGATCATTAATAGTCTACACAACCTACGCAAGTAGGATAGGCTGGGAATACAGCTTGATTTTTGCTTTCTCATTCTTGTATGTGAGCTAAATACATTATACATTGTTATTTTAATACGCTGATTTTTGGTACCTTTCAAGCGTTTCTTTTCATGCCAATATTGGAGAATAGAGGAAGGGGGAGACTAGGAGAATTTAGGCTTAGAAGTTATATATTGTCATTCTAAAATATTTGCTCATTTTAGTGTCTGAGGCTTCAGTATGACTGTCGACTTGTCATAACATAAAGCAACGAATGAGGTAACTTGTAGTAATATGTATTTTCCACAGATGTTTTGCATGAATGGAGAATCATGAAAAGTACCGGATTTTACATCTGCATTTTTATTTTTGCAGTAACAACAAATCCTTGGTCCCAAAATTATTTAGGGTCATCATCCTTCAAAACCGCTTATGCATGAGTCCAATTATGCACCTTAGAAAGAAAATTTAATAAAAACAAAAAATCAAATGATCTAAAATAAAGTAAACAAAACTAGTATGTTGTACAGTTAAGAGAATCCAGTGGCAGTTGGAAAAAAGGATTGGTAAACAGTTTGAAAAATAAATGAGGGTTTCGATAAGTTTGTGACAGTCGCAATAAAATTCCCGTCGCACTTGATTGACTCGAATCAAAATTTACCTTTTTTTAAATCAAAAAAATTATATTTGTGAAGTAGATAAATCACATGTCCGTCGTTTGTTTTTGTTTTGGCATAGAATCAGAATGTAAGGAAACAAACTAATACTCGTATCAAAGAGATCTACCTGTCGTCTCTTATGTTCTTCACAGCTTTTTTTTTTCAGGAGTTTGCGGAATGGAGCCGACTGCATGAATTTACTTATGACTTGATTCTATAAACTCTACCACCCACAATAAGGATATAAAAGAAAATATTTTTAATGTTGAAGTCTCTTTTCTGTCATTTCTTAGTCACTTCTTTTAACTTGTCCAGACAGGTTATTTGCAATGGACTGTCGACAAAATACCTGATCAGCACCTCCTGAACACTGGCGGTTGGAGATTAATTATCCCTCAACTGTATAAGAAATACCCAAACGATGATATGAATATGAATGTCTCTCTCACTCGTCCTCCAGCAATGCAAATTTCCCCCAAAAGCATTCAGGTTACCGTCAACGCTCAGTTGACAATTAATGTTCTGGAAGGAGGCGAAGTAATACCCGTTGTATGCATTTCACTGGTAAAAATGGCAACAGAGACTTCTAGCTGGCTAGTTGATATGAATTACTCGTACTTCGGATGTCTGTTTGTTTCTTTATTCTCATTTTGTGTCCTGAATGAACCGTCTGCTATATCAGGACACTCATGTATTCATTTTTTTGCTTAACATTTGAACTTTTTGATTCAGGAAATCCAAGCCTCAGGCTCAATCAGTATGAGAGGTAATACTCTTGGCGGGAAAGTGAAGCTTGATGATTTCCAGATGACATTAGAGTGGAGCAAAGTTGGTAATTTGAAGATGTTTCTGATTAAGGTAGATGTATTTATTTTGTTGAACCTATTGGTTTAAATTTTATTTAGATCTTTGTTCTCAGCCCTTTGTCTATAAATCAGATATTTCACTTTTATATTATATACTAGTCCATCACTATTATGTGCGCAATTGTGCATACCATTAACTATCCTAGCCTTCCTAATGGAGGGATTAATACTAAGAGGCTATTTGACCTACCTTTAGAAGTGCTTTTGTAACTGGAGAAATAGAAGTTGCGCCAAACACTATTCAAAGTGTGTGATTATAAAAGTAAACCATATCTAAGCTGCCTCCACCTATCAAACTGGTTCAATAGGTCGTATCAATATTCAATAGTAGTTGGGTCGAAATATAGGTCATGGGTTTGTGTTTTAAGTCTCAATCTAGGCGGGTCACTCCAGGTTTGGGACAGACTAGGTGAATATAAATTGAAAAAAATTGATCTTTGATATCTTCTTATAAAAAAAGTTTCAGAAAACAGTAAAACTTTTCTAGTTTTCGGCTATCATCAGCCAAAATGTTTAGTCAATTAACCACTGACATGGTTCTTCCTTGTGCAGCCTGCGATATGGACAGTGGTTGAAACAGTTCTTTTACCATATACCAACGTACGTCTTTTGAAAGGATTTCCATTACCCATGATCCGTGGATTCACCCTCGTGAATGCCAAGATAAGATACTTAGATTCCGGGCTCGTCATTTGCAGTGATGTTGCATATTCAGATGATAATGCTCATGCTTTGGTCCTTGTATCATAGGCAACAATACTGCAGTTTGGGGGTTTGGGGGTTAAGCTTATTCTTATGCTTTCACTAGACCTTGGCTTTGTAAGATAGTAACATTTTGTCTTCCCTGTCATGCCGGTGAGGATTAGGTTGTATACATTGTTTTATGTTGATTGTTTCAAATTATTAATAGAAATAAGTATTTCGGGTCTTCATACTTATTATCGATCCTGGTCCTGTTGCTGTAATTAATATGAATGCTGTCCCATTTTGTACTCCAGATCCTGATAATATACATTCACCAATAACCTTAGACATCGGTATTGCATTGATCTTAGAGCTAGTCACGATTTAGTATCGGGCTTATTGTCATAAATTGGAGCCGATGCAGCTTCAAAATACGGCCATGCTAACCTCAGAACATTTGGGAAGCACAAATTGTTGTGTAAGTGTTGTGTAACACCACATTACACATAAGACTAGTCCAATTACCAAAAGCCCAAATAAACTACTTGCTAAATTTATAAAAAAATATTTTATTTAGATAACCTAAAAATTTATATGGATAACTTGTATATTTAAATAGGTTAGGCCCTGTTCTTTTGGACTTAATTTCAGCTCTTATAAGTTCAGTTTAGTTCAGTTCAGCTCCAATAAGTTCAGTTCAGTTCAGTTCAGCTCTATTAAGTTCAGTTCAGTTCAGTTCAGTTCAGTTCAGATCAGATCAGATCAGTTCAGTTCAGCTTACTTTATTTCAACATTATTATTATTATTCTTACTATTGTCATTGTTATTATTATATTAATAAATTTTTTAGTCTTATATTAACATATTTTTTAAAATTTATTATATTACTATTTCAAAAAGATAGGGTGGACTCACATGATCCTAATTGAGCATGGGTTTGATTGTTCGTTTTTATTGCTTGATTTGTAGAGTGACTACTAAATTGAGCATAACTTTGTGTTAAGATAATTGAGAGATAATTGGTGTGTGTTATTTCATTCATCCAACTAGGTATTTATACAAATTAAGTAAGCAACTCAAAGATCACCCATTAATACACTTAATTATGATAATTCATTGTATCATAATTTCCTAGTCTACTACTATTCCCAATACCCTCCCGCAATCGTAAAGGCAGTACATCGTACGAACTTTACGATTGGAGAATACAAGAAAATTACAGTAAAAAAAAACGTCTTCATCTCTTCATCTTGATCTTCTTTCAAAAAACTTCTCATCTTCACAAGGTAGTACGGTAAACGAGTATAAGACTCGCTAGAAAACGTTTATTCGAACAAGAACGTTGCGGGAAGAATGTTGTGATAAGATATTGTGATTGAATGATCTGATTATTGATTGAGATTACATATGCTTTATATAGCTACAATCGAGACACTTCACATTACCGCTATAAATGACGGTAATAATGAACGTGGCTTTTCAATGACTATTCATAAATAATACATAGTCCCAATACCTTCCTAATACCCTCCCGCAATCGTAAAAGCAGTACGTTGTACGAACTTTACGATTGGAGAAAAACAAGAAAATCGTAATTAATTAAAAAAAAACGTCTTAATCTCTTCATCTTCATCTTTCTTAAAAAAAAAACTTCTCCTCATCACAAGGTGGCATGGTAAAATAAACGAGTATTAAGACTCGCTAGAAAACGTTTATTCGAACAAGAACGTTGAGCTTTTCGGACTTGTTGAATATGGGGAATTTGTTAGGAACACTAATCGAACCCAAACAAATTTCGGTAACACGGAAAATTATCCGTCAATTTCATTTTTGGGAGAACGTTAAGTTTTTCGAACTCCAAGTTTGATTGCGTAACAACCCGCCAGTCAAATTTTTCTTTGTACCGCCTTGATCAAATGAAGAAGATTTTTTTTTTCCGAATGATTTCATCAACGAAGAATTTGGAATTTCTTATTTTTTTCTTTCTTTTATAATCTATGAGTAGAAAAATTGGAGAATATCATCAGTTTTATTTTCTTCTACTTGTAAGGGTGAATGCTTCGTTTCTCTCACGTGAATGGTGCTACTGCTATAAACAATTCAAGGCATGATGCTCCATGGCCAAAGTTGACATTCTCCCAGCATGATTGTAGAAATGATTTTAGTTTCTTTTATTTTCTTTTTTTAACACAAATTCTAATTTTTTTTTGATTGAATATCCTACCGGTGGATGTAGATTTCCGGTCACCCACCGGTAAGAATGCGGAAGCGGTTTTTAGAGACCTCAAGAAAGAGGCTCTGATACCATGTTAAGATAATTGAGAGATAATTGGTGTGTGTTATTTCATTCATCCAACTAGGTATTTATACAAATTAAGTAAGCAACTCAAAGATCACCCATTAATACACTTAATTATGATAATTCATTGTATCATAATTTCCTAGTCTACTACTATTCCCAATACTTTGGACATGATTATATAATTGATCATTAACACGTTCTACTCTTTGGATAGTTCAGCAAGTATAGCAATTAAGCCTTGGCTTTCCTCTTTCCCAATCTAATCTGCAATTTAATCTCCATTGAAATGATCCTCGACTCCTCGTTATCATGAAATTCCAAATCAAATATGTATTGCAGAATAATTCTATATGTACAAGTACACCTTATACTATCAATGTTGCTCAGTCCTTCTAACCGCCACTCGTTATAACTGAAGGGTTCTTCAATTCATTTAGATAACATATGATGGCCATCGCCATCCTTCAACATACTCTTTGTTGTATCAATATTGTTCACTTGTCATCCACGAAATACAACTACAGATGATTCTTACTCTTTCTCGGTTCTTTTTCCTAAAAGTAAAGATAAACAAATAACAGGACGGAGATAGTATTATACATTTAGGCCGTCTTTCACTCCACGTGACTTATCAAAAACTGAGTGTAAATGACGGTAGTTTTGTTGTATATGAAGAGCAGTTCAGCAAAGAAACGGCTATTGCATATGTCGAAATCAAGAATCATTCATCAAACATAAACAAAATGTAGTTGCTTGGTTATTAATTTGACGGTTTCATACTCACGTACTCAACCGTGTATAAATTAGTCATTTATAGAGTACAAATGTCACTCAAACTAAACTACATTGAATAGTTGCTAAACAATAACAAACATAAAGTAAAAAAAAGCTAATAAACCACATTTAAAAAAAAATGGAAAGCATTAATGTTGAGACCATTTCTAGATTAGATTGGTTGATGATGCCTTAAGACAAATTAATCTTATTGTTAATATAATGTGTACCTCTTAAGTTTTAATCTTATAGCTATGAAAGCTTAACTAATCGTTCAAGGTTGCACAAGAAGATCAAGAGATGAAGATCGTCATTGTTAGAGTCATAGTGTTGTATAAGAGATCATTAAACTCGATTCATGCTAAGTACTTCAAAACTGACAGTGACATGTCACTGTGGTTTCTGGCTCTTAAATATTTCGAAAATGTTTAACTCTTGAAAATATTTTTCCAAACTTTTGATCAACATTTTACATTGCTAAATATTCTGGTTTGATCTTTATAAATGAAAGAAAGCTTTGGTTGTCTTGGAGAAGAGGTAGCTTGCACAAAAAGACATTTGCCAAAAATGGGTTGTTTACTTTTCTATAGTTGGTCACTACCATTTATGCTCTTTCTTGATGAAAAACCTACCCTTATTTTGTCTAAGTGTGGCTGCCAAATTAAGTTGACTAGTAAGCTTGATTACTTATGCAAGTAATTCATTTGGCTTGCATAAGGGGGCATGGTTTCTTGTGCATTAATTGGCCTTCTTGTTGTCCAAGCTTTAATTGTTTAATATTTTCTAACACTTGTGCTTAATTGGAGTGTGTTATTTTTAGTGTGTAGTATACTCTACTTTACACTATAAATACCACACTTATTTCATTTGAACAAGTGTGCAACAACAAAATATTTTCAAGCTTAAAAGACTTTGAGTTTTATTGAGTAATTATCTTTGCAAAAACCATTTAACATTTCATACTTAATTGTTTTGCAAAATATTTTTCTTAAGTCTTTTACAAAGAGCTAGTTCGTTGCAACAAAGCATGTATTGTGTTCGATGATCTCGTGTTACTACTTAATCGTTTTCTCCACCGTTCATTTTGTGAACATTTTTGAGAAACACAAGTCTTGTAACAAACGAGTAGAACAAGTCTTAAGATAGAGTTATCTTGAGCAACTAGCAACTCGAAAGAGTTGGGGAAGTCTCTTGGCGGAGTAGTCTTGAGCAATAGCAACTCGAAAGAGTTGGGGAAGTCTCTTAGCGGAGTAGCTTTGAGCATAAGTCTTGGTGCGGCGTAGCATTGAGCAAATAGCAACCGGAGTAGGTTGGGGAGTTGTTTTATTATTCGGGGTCTTTGTTTGTATGAGTTTACGTCAAAGATGTTTAATAAGATAACGTTGGATGTAGGTCGCGGAGTAGTGACCGAACCCATTTAAAAAACATCCTTGAGTTTTGTCTATTTCGTTTTTAATATTTCCGCTGCATTCTGATATCACTGTTGATTTCACTGTGACATTTACTGGCTGAATCGTTGTTGAATACTTCTAACTTTCTAGTTCGAAGTTGTCAACTTCTCCTTTCTTCTAAGTAGTGTCTTAGTGATCATAGAGTTTTTAAAGAAGCTTTAATTAAGCTTTAAATTTTAAATAGACACCTAATTCACCCCCTCCCCCTCTTAGGTGATCTCGCCCTTGACTCTTCAGGTTCTAACGGTAGGTCACAAGCCCAAAACAAGAAAGTAACGAAGAAGATATGACCATTTTACGAAAATGGGTCGGTACAGAAAAACTGCAGTCTTCACGACGGTGACTTGTATGTCCCGCTCGTGACATGAGTTTCACGTCCGTGACTTTCATGTCACGTCCGTGAAAGATCTGTTACGCAAGGGTATTGGGTTTGCCTCTGTTTTCACGCTCGTGACATGAGTTTCACGACCGTGACTTGGGTCGAGACATCTTTTTTTTTATTCTAAACTCAACCATGGCTTCCCCAAAATAGATCCACACACAAGTTTAACAACAATGAGTGATTGAAACCAACAACGTATTCTATAGCTACACATCCAATTCTAATACATTTACTAGCATCAAACTATATTAAGTACCTAATAAATGTCACTAGACATTTAGTAAACATCAATTAAAGCATATAAGACACGTATTGATATCGACTAACCCTTCACCGTTACCTTTTCGCGTCTTCAATCTTTGTCTAGGTCCTCCTCTACTAGGTAGTAATCCTTGTTGAGGTCTTGAAGGTCTCCACCGACAATTAGACAAAAAAAGATGAATATAATTCACCTTTGAGAAACACGGATAAATTGAAAAGTGAGAAAGCCAGTAATTTTATTACCACACAAGGTAGAGGAAGATGAGAGCGGAAGATTAAGATGAAAATAAGGAGATTTGAGTGAGTAATGAAGGAGTAGTGAGGAATTTGAGTTGATGCATAAATGGAGTTTAGGGTTTTGGTAGCTTGGTGAGGAAGAAGAAGTAAGTGGAAAAAGAATGAGGGAGTTAGGGTTTATAAGGGTGAGTGGAGAAATATGGGGGAGAAAGACTTCTCCCACTACTACTGGAAGGGCCGGCCGAAACAGAGCAAGAGCAAGAAGGAAAATTCTGATTTTTCTCTCTAATTCTCTCTATCAATCATCATCACAATAGAAAAATTAGCAGTAACTTTTCTCTAAAATTCTAGCACAAGCAAGGCATATCTTGGAGCATCTTGGGTGCAACAATTAGGAGAATATCGATTTCGATATTGTTCATAGGCCTAATTTGCTAGGACCAAAGGTTAATTCTAAATTCCTATAATTTTATATTATGCAATTCATTTATGACTCGTAATTCATATACTATAGTTTCGTTATAATCTGTAAATTAATGACGAAATATACCGATATTTCTCACAAGTGGTATCAAAGCCAATGGCTACGAAATTATTTTATATGTTTTCATAATTGATGAAATATAAGATTAGAATCAATATATTTTTTTTGTTTTATTTTTTGATTTCGGCCGAAAAAAAAAAAAAAAAAAAAAATTCGTCTGTATTGTTCATACGTACTGTTCATCCGTATAAAAAAAAAAATTTGCATTGTTTTTCCATTTTGATTCAGTACAATTGTTGTTTTAAATAGTTAAGACGATAACATGATGAATTTGTAGTTGTTTTGATTTAATAAGGATTAAATTAAAATGTAAATGGAAATCGATTTGAATGTTCATTGCTATATATTTTTCGGTATTCATTGTTTTAGATATTCATTTTAAATTGTTAAATTGAATGATCTAGTTTGTATCGATGTTTAATAATGATTAGATGTTGATAATTTGTACCGATCTTGAAAATATTAGTAACATCAAATTAAATTGTATATTTAAAAAAAAAAAACTTGGCTGCCGAAAAAAAAAAAAAAAAAAACTGTTTTGTTTTTTTTTTTTTGGTCATAAGTTTTTGTTATAATTCATTATAATGATAATGTTTTGTTTATTGTTTTGAAGAAGTTCACAATAATTGGATACCCAATTATTTTAAAGAGGTTTAAAATAATGTTGTATTAATTCATGTTAAAGAATATGAATTAAAATTGGATTATGTTTGGTTGGGATTATTGTGATTAATTAAGGAATTATCACATAATTTTGATCATTTTCAAAGGTGGTTTGGATAAATTACTCTTCATAATTAAAGAATTATGTCTTGAATGATTAATTTATAGTTGATGCATTTTATCTTGTTGAATGAATGGTTGAATGGTTTAATTTACGTATTTTGCAATCGGTTGTAATTTGTACTACCTACTGTGGCCTTAGTTGATCATGTTTTCGTAATGATGGAAACATGATCTTTGATGTAATTTTGAGATCTCGAATCTCCATTTTATTTTTCATTAAATTACGTTTTTAAATTAGAATGTAAATAGGTTTATATTTTGTAATTTATTAAATGTACTTTGAGAAGACTAAAGATGGAGATCGGATTGCTCACTCCCGCTACATGGACCAAGATGGAACATCAAGACAAGCTTCTCGGGTCCAAATGGGTTGGATTCCAAAGTTGTATTTTGTTCATTTTGTTAGATAGGCCACACTAGGACTTTGTAGTATTTTTATGTATTTTTCCGTTCTTGTGGTTTTTTCATCACATGATAGTTAGTGCATCATATTCCGCCTAAACCAAACCACCTACTACTAAAATGCATGAAAATTGACTCATATAGTTTGAATGTTAGTTATCATGGACATAAAGATGTCAGTCGAATTTAAGCCATCATTTTAGTTTATTCATTCTCGGCTGCTAGATATTAGTTCACTTAAATTGAATTAAAATAAAATTGATGGGATCTTCCTCTAAACCTAAAATTGAGACTAGTCTTTATAGGCCAAACTACTATGAATTCCTTCTTCGTCGGTAGGCATATAGGACCTTACTCTGCATGTGACCCCTTCTACGGTTGGTAAGTAGTGTGTGTTGACCTATTTTATCTCAACATTATAGTCCGAAGAGTTTCTCGTGATTATGATGGACTAAAGATAGAATTTACAGAAATTTATCGACCAAGAATTCTAATGGTAGAATTAGCCAAAAGGTTGAATTATCAATTTACCGATATTTGAGTCTTGGGATCATTTATATAATTCTTGAGGGAGGTCAATTGTATAGATGCTCGAGTCTTTGCATTAAAACAAATTTTGCACTAGACTTAAATTCAAATCGATGAGTATGCTTATTAAGATTTTTCTTCTTTTTCAGAGTAGAACTCGTTTATATTGATAATACTGCATATAACAAATGGCTGGAAATACTGATATCCCTATGCCAAGTGCCACGCACGCGCGCGAATCCTGGCTTAAAGCTTTTATGGACCACATGAATCAGTCCACGCGACTGAAGAATGACGGGTCCAACTTTGCGGACTGGGAGGCGGCATTACGGAATACTGCCATTGCTGACAGTAAGCTCAAGTACTTGACTGAGCCAATACCGCCAAACCCAGGCCCCAATGTGAGAGCTAACGAGACACTTGAATATAGTAGAGCTGATCAAATGGCCCAGGCCCGCTATCCTGACTCGTCCCAGCCCGATTTTTCATCGGGCTTGGGCCTTGAATTTTGGCCCGAAAAGCCCACGGCCTGAAGCCCATGGCCCGAATCAAATAATTGGGTCGGGTTTGGGCCGACCTAAAGGCCCGAATTTTGGCCCGGCCCGACCCGAATATATGCAAAATTTATTAGATTTAATAAACCAACTGGCATCTACGGAGGAGTAGTGATCTATTTACCTGTATTATTATGACAAGCCTAAAATTTGAGCCGAAATAACAAATATCAATTTACAGTAGAACTGCACAACTCTGTAATAAGCATAATACTAAAGGTCGGAAGTACATTAGGAGTTTTGTACTGCTGAAAATTGTGCACTTAATTAATCATAGGTCTCTCCCTTTTGTCCTCTTCTCATCTCTAACTTCAAATAAATAATTTCTTGAGACGAGGGAAAAAATGTTATTTGTTTAAGTTAGTAATATCTAAATAGTATTATACATGCACATTTCACTAGTTTTTCATGTTACGTTACGTTCATTTGTTGAAAACTTGTCGTAACAATACTACATACATGCACATTTCACTAATGCATTTGTTACGCTACGTTCCTACTGCTTACATTGACAATATTCATCAAATCACATAATTTAGTATTAAAAACTTTTATGATAGAGTATCTAGTTATATAATGAGATTTCTAAAGTCATTTGAAGAGTGAATATTATAAGCCCGAATTGGCCCGAAGCCCGGCCCGCATGGGCCGGGCATGGACCAATAAAATTGGCCCACTCATATGGCCCAACCCGACCCGACCCGACCCGCACTCTTTGGCTTAATTTTATGCGACGGCCCGGCCCAAACCTGACCCGGCCCGACCCATGATCACCTCTAGAATATAGTGACTTCGTTATGGAAGCGGGTGCGATAAAGAACGTACTCATCTTTGCAATGGAAAGCAATTTGCAAAGACGCTTCATTGCCCAAGGTGCAAACAAGATTTTCACCACGCTCACTAACGAATTCTCAAAAGCACCGAGGATCGTTACTTATGAGCATACATGTCGCTTCTTTGAGGCGAAACTCTAGAAGGGCCAACCGGTTAGCCCACACATTCTTGATATGATTGAGAATGTCGAGAAAATGGAGGCACTTGATTGCAAAATCAGTGAGAGCATAGTCATTGACCGTGTGCTTCATTCACTTCATGATGGTTTTGCCCTTTTCAGGGCAAATTACTATATGAATGATATGAAGAAAAGTCTTCATCAGCTACACTCACTTCTCGTACAGACCGAGAATGAGATGAAATTGAGTGGGAGCATGAAGCAAGATGTTCTCATGATTTCCAACAAGGGCAAAGGTAAGGGCAAGGCTCATGGCAACCTAGCTGTAGGAAAGCCAAAGTTTAAAAAGCCAGGAAACGGCAAGAGTGGGCCTGGTGAGACCAGTGGCTTACAAGGCAAGGCAAAGAGCAAGGACAGTAACATGGAGTGCCACCATTGCCACAAGACTGGGCATTGGAAGAGGAATTGTCCCGTGTACCGTGAGGACATAAAAGCAGGCCGCGTCACTCCTGTTGGTATGTCATCTTTTATTCATATGATTGAGATCAACCATGCAAGTTTCGGAACTTAAGTACTTGATACAAGTTGTGGTTCTCATCTGTGTAATCATTTGCAGGGCCTAAGAAACATCATAGCTCTCGCAAAGGGTGATGTGGACCTGCGAGTGGGGAATGGAGCAAGAGTTGCTGCAGTCTCAGTGGGAACATATGTAATCCAACTCCCGAGTGGTTTTGAGTTATATTTATATAACTGTTGCTATGTACCCAGTTTATCTAAGAACATTATTTCTGTTTCCGTACTAGATCAAGACGGTTTTTTCATTTTCAATAAACGACAATAGCTGTATTCTCTTTTTTAATGAAATGATTTATGGCAAAGCAGTTTCCATGAATGGAATTTATATCTTAGATCAAACCACAGACATATTGCATGTGAATAATAAGAAATTAAAGGTTGGTGACAAAGATCAAACTTATCTATGGCACTGCCGTATGGGACACATAAATGAGAAACGTGTAAAGAAGCTCATTGACAATGGGACTATCTCCCCATTTGATTACGAATCATTTGGCACGTGTGAATCATGTCTTATCGTTAAAATGACTCGAATTTCCTTCAAAGGTGTTGGAATGCGCGCTAGTGACCTATTAGGGCTCATACATACTGATGTATGTGGACCTATGTCAATAAACGCAAGAGACGGCTATAGATATTTTATCACTTTCACGGATGATTTGAGTAGATACGGATATGTCTACTGAATGAAGCATAAAAGTGAGTCCTTTGAAAAGTTCAAGGAATACCAGAATAAGGTTGAAAACCAACTGGGAAGAAAGATTAAAGCACTTCGTTCAGATCGTGGTGGCGAATATCTTTCAAATGAGTTGTATCAACACCTTAAAGACTGGGTGTAGTATTACAGTTAACTCCACCTGGAACACCTCAATTAAATGGTGTGTCTGAACGGAGAAATCGAACATTACTTGATATGGTTCGATCCATGATGAGTCACACGGTAGTACCTGATTCATTATGGGGTTATGCTCTTTTGTCAGCTGCTCTTATACTAAACCGAAGTCCGTCTAAAGCTGTAGACAAGACTCCATATGAGTTATGGAAGGGAACGATCCCTAACTTGTCCTTTATTCGGGTTTAGCGCTGCGAGGCTTATGTCAAGTGGAGACACGAGGATAAGCTCGGCCCGCGATCGGTCAAGACATACTTTATTGGTTAACCAAAAGGAATATTTGGTCATTACTTCTATTCGCCTACCGAACAACGAGTTTTTGTTGCGGCTAGTGCGAAGTTCTTAGAGAAAGAGTTTCTCGAGAATAAATCAAGTAATAGAACCTTCGATCTGTCGGAGATTCAAGAACCAAAAACCGAGCAACCAATGGAGGAAGAGGTTCCTTCAACTTCTGCTACGGTTAACATCCCTATGGAACCTAGGAGGTCGGGTAGAATCTCCATTCCTCCAGACAGATACATTGGTATGGTCGAGGAGAATGAGAGAGATAATGTTTTACTCCTAGAGAGTAACGAACCCGCTACCTATAAAGGTGCAATGACCTGTTCCGACTCTAAGCTATGGCTTGAAGCCATGCAATCCGAGATGGACTCCATGTATGAGAATGGCGTATGGGATCTTGTTGATTTGCCTGATAAGGTACGGCCTCTTCAGTGCAAATGGCTTTAAAAGATAAAGCATTCCATAGAAGGACAACCAGACACCTATAAGGCACGACTAGTGGCAAAAGGTTTCACTCAAGTGCAAGGATTGCATTATGATAAAATTTTTGCACCCGTAGTTATGCTGCGTTCCATTCGGATAATCTTAGCGATTGCCGCTTTTCATGACTATGAAATATGGCAGATGGATGTGAAAACCGCCTTCTTAAACGGTTATTTGGAGGAGGAATTGTACATGGTACAACCCGAAGGTTTCATTGATCCTAAAAATCCTATGAAAGTTTGCAAGCTTAAGCGTTCCATTTATGGACTTAAGCAAGCTTCTCGGAGTTGGAATCATCGTTTCGACCAGGTGATAAAAGAGAATGGTTTCACTCGATCGGTTGAGGAACCATGCTTGTATGTCAAGTCAAGTGGGAGTAAGATTGTCTTCTTAATATTGTATGTTGATGACATACTCTTGATTGGGAATGACATCCCTCTCTTATCTTCGGTAAAAGTATGGTTAAAGAACCATTTCCAGATGAAAGATCTGGGTGAGGCACAACGCATATTGGGGATCCGTATCTATAGAGATAGATCACGACGGATATATCACTCAGTCAGGAGTCTTATATAGATAAGATTCTTGAGAGGTTCAGCATGACCAACTCCAAGAAGGGGAACCTTCCAATGATTTCTGGGATGCATTTGAGTAAAGCTCAGGCACCCAAGACATCGGAAGAGGTCGAGCGCATGAGTCGTGTTCCTTATGCATCAACTATAGGATCGATCATGTATGCCATGATATGTACACGTCCGGACGTGGCATATGCATTGAGTATGACGAGTCGGAAAAGCTCTACATGATCGATCCTATAGTTCGGACGTTATTGTCATGACTTTTCCAACTGACCGCAGCGCCATTAAGAGTAAAGACGAATCCAGACGTTATTGTCATTTTAATGGCGGTGATCAACTGGTCCCTAAAAGTCACACCTAAAGGATGTGTCTGAGAGATGTGAATATATGAATAATATAATCATATTGATGCCTTATTATATGACTAAAAGGTTAGTCGATGTATATGACTAAAAGGTTAGTCAATGTAATGATGATACGATTATTTAATAACGATTAAATAATATTAGCTGAGACGAATTAAATGTAATTCGTAATTGAATATAAACCGTTATATTTAATCAATGTATCTAATATAAGCTTAAACGAATTAAAATCTTAATTCGTAATTAAACATAATATGTTATATTTAATTAGCAAATTATAAATATACGGATATTTATAGTTGACGTATATATTATATTACATGCTAATATAACCGAAAAGGGAAGGAGAAAATAGTCTTTTTCTTCTCTTAATTTTCGGTTAATAAGAGATAATAATAAGAGAAAAGATCTCATATTATTCTCTTATTGTAACTAGGTCAAAACCCTAATTACAAGAGTAGTAAAAAGAGGAGAGACTCCTCCTTGACCTACTAGAGGCACACGGCCGAAACAGGGCAGGAACACAAGGAAAAATCAGTTTTTTTTTCTTCTCGAATTCTCTCTATCATTCATTATCACACAAGAGAAAAATTAGCAGTAACTTTTCTCTAAAATTCTAGCACAAGCAAGGCATATCTTGGAGCATCTTGGGTGCAACAATTAGGAGAATATCGATTTCGATATTGTTCATAGGCCAAATTTGCTAGGACCAAAGGTTAATTCTAAATTCCTATAATTTTATATTGTGCAATTCATTTATGACTCGTAATTCGTATATTATAGTTTCGTTATAATCCGTAAATTAATGACGAAATATACCGATATTTCCCACATGAAGTTGGTTACGGCTGCTGATATAAGTTTCTTAAACTCGATATTAGACATTTCTAATATCATATAATTAATAGTTTACTTTTAAACTATATGGACCTTATGCATGCATAACAAAAGATTAAGTAAAGAATAATTTCTCACAAAGCTTATATGAAATGGGCACAATAATATTTAAACTCCGTTCAAATATTGATCTTGAGCTAGTATGATGAGGATGATCTTCCATGTTTCAAACTAGAAACTCTCCAATAAGTTGCACCCAAGACTACCCTTAATCACTACTAAAAGATACTACACTAGTTTATTATTGTAGTCTCCCTTAAAATAATCTAAATACCTCTTATTACTACACTAGTAATGTTACTAGAAAATAAGAACTTTAAGTTCTAGAACTTCTTAAGATTTAGTGAGAAGGTGGAGGAAAAATATAGAGAGATAAGCAATTTGCATGAAAAATTAATAATGAGATGATATGAGTTTTATAAGAGGAAACATGTCCTCTTGTTTGGCTCACATGGACCGGCCACAACACCACATGGATGGAGTGTTGCCTTTCAATTGTTATTAACAAGAAAGGTTGAGTGTTGGTAATAGCTTTTGTGCAATGATTATGTCTAATTCTTAATTAGAATAATACACAAAAATCACCCTCTTTGTATACTACCATTTTATTTTTTCATTTTGTCATTTGTCACATATGTGACATGTGATATGTAACATGTAATCTTTACTTAGAAAAGTGCATTTAACCAATTTAAATGCAATTTCATAACAATAAATTAGACTTAAAATTTTAAGTCATAATTTTTAATTACATGTAAATAAAATGGGTCATCTCATAGTTGGTTAAAATAATCTACAACAATTTGTAATTATAATTAACCAATTTAGCTTATCTTAAATGTTTCATAAACATAATGCATTCTTAGTAATATAACAATTAAGTTACTAAAATGAATCTTATTTAATCATATTACAATAAGATATAATTCTCACTTACAATATAAACTTAGTTCAATTTAAGGGATTAATTAATCTGTATCGTTATACAATTAATTAATGTACATGATTAGGGGATTGTCCTTTAGGTGTGACCTCAAGGGATCAACTGATCACCACCATCATACGACAGTAACGTCAAACTCTATTGAGCCAACCGTTACCGATTTATGTCGACCAGTTGACAATAATATTCGTCATCCCTTTGTATTCTTATTATTGAGATTTAATTATGTGATCGCACTATTGTTGAAGACACTCACTCCAACAATCTCACAGTTATCAGAGACAAGTGTGCGTCACCAAATCCATTGTCCTATTACAATCTCCCACTCAATGCAAGGTGTCTTGCAGGTCGTACTTGCATTTGATTATATCAAGAGTGGTTTCCTCGATCTGGAGAGTAACTGTCTGACCGGAATTATCTACCATAGATACCTTCCGAGCGTGGCCACGCATTTTCAGCTTACTCCTCCTCGAGTGACCTTGAGATTTTAAAACAACCTTGACAAGGGGTGGACAATTCCTATCGCACTATTCCCTTCGAATAGCCACAGCTCATCATGACCCAAAAGATGCTCATTTGACCGCAGTTACGAAGGTCGTAGAGAATAAATCAAAGTCACTCTGAAACTGTGCCACCTTAGGCGAACAATCTTTAGTCAAAGAATTGACTCAAAAGAATAATATAGTAGCTCTTGCCATGACCAGGGTACAAGAATTGCCATAACTCTATAAGCGGTCACTGCCCGACAGATTGTCCCTTACACTCTGTCTATGTGATCGACTGGTCATCCCTTATGACCCTATGGCACTTGAACTTGCCATCAATTGCATCACACTCTAGTCACTTGGAGAAGTCACCTCATATAAGCAACTAGGGGCCAATGTTATGTTAATCCAGTCCACTTAAATGGGGTTCAATAGTTGTCTCTACAACCCATTTGGATATAACAAAGCACAAAAACGAGTTTTAGAAACTCAAACGATAAATGTGATTATCATATATGAACAATAACCACAATGTTATTGCTTCATATCATATAATCTAAAGTTTATTTCGTCCATGACAATTCATGACGATCTTATTAAATGCAATAAAGGCTTGGGTAGTGAATATGTAACAACCCGTAATTTGAAAGACCGAAATTATATTTGAAAAATAATAAATTTATTTTATTTTAATTTATTACGATTTATTTGAATTTATGATAATTTAATATGATTATTTAGAATTTATTAGGAATTAAAGAATAGGTTTTACGGTTTAAACCCGAACTTCATTTAACTATTCCCGAGTCAACTTAAGTCCCGAAACAAACCCGAAACCGACTCCTACGTGGACCCCACGGCCAAAGTAACCTCTTTCCCTCATTTGAGATCTTTTGATTTCTTATTATTAAACTAATACAAATATCTAAGATATTTGTAACTTTATCGATCTGTCAACTTAAATTACGAAACAAATCGCTTAAAAACAGACCCGATTTCTCCTTACTCCACACGCCTATTCCACCTTGTCTCTTAGGATTAGATATTTTCCTTTCTTTTGATTAAACTAACATAATATCTAATAATATCTAGATATTTGATTAAACTAACATAATATCTAATAATATCTAGATATTTACCATAATATATTTATAAAACCTGAGTCAATCCCGTAACAACAAGTTCAAAACCCGACTCCCGTAATCCTCTATATTTACACGGCCCAACCCTCCACTCTTACTCACTTGTTATCTTTTTATTTTACATTAAATCAACTTAATATCTAATTAATACCTTCTTTAATATAATCATAATCGTTCTTCGTGTTCTTGATCATTCTTGAGCAAAATTGTCACAAAACCATCGTCACTTGGCCTAATCCGTTCTAAATTATATTTCTAAAGTCTCCTCTCCGCTCTTCATCTCCGTGTACGTTTCATTTTCAATTCCGACAAAATCGTTTTCAACACTTTAATTGTTGAAATCAAGTTTTAATACTAATAATGTTATTTTTTTGTCATTTCTTATAGGAGAAGATTATGAAGACGAGTTTGGTGACTCGTATATTTTAGAAGAAGATTAGTAGACGGGTTTTTAGTTCTTATTTTGGTGCTACATGGTTTTGTGCTAGCTAAGGTAACGATTACCGAGTTACTCGACGAATTAATGTCACATACTTTAGTTGTTGTTATTATTATTTACGGTTTTATGTAGTAACATGCTAGGTTGTTATTATTATTAAGTTTTATGAGTTGTTAACATATTTAGTGTTTTTGACATGTTGGATGATTTGTTCATAATCATAATTTTTGTATGAATCATGGATGAATTGGTTGTTAAAATGGATAGTTGTTAATTAAAACATGTTGGAAATAAATTTGGGGTTGTTGTTGGTGGTGGCCGTGTAAGGTGGCTGAGAAACCGACCCAAACCAGGCCGGTTCAGGCCGGTTCAGGCCCGGTCCAGGCCGGTCTGGATTGGTCCGTTATTGGCCCTTTGGGCTTGTGTCGATACTTGATTGTTTTGTTGTTGTTTTGACGGGTTTTAAATATGTTAAGCATGCGGGAAATATTAAGAAACGATTTTAGAAATGTTGACCCAAAACAGGCCCAAACCAGCCCGTGGGCCCGGTTCAGACCCGGTTCAGTCTCGGCCCGGCCCGGTCTTGGCTGACCCGTGAGCCCTCCTATGGGCTTGTGACGGTTTTTGAGTTTAGTGTTATTATTATATCATGTTTTGTAATATTTAGCAAGTGGGAATTTTAATAAGTAAATTATTTAATTAAACGGTTTTTCATAATATTATTATTTCTCACATGTTAGAAATTATAGCATGAGATTTTAGTTTAATTTGATATCCTTTAAGTCAAGCGGGTTTCGTAAGAATTAATAATTCACATGTTAGAAATTAGAATAAA
>JAIUZE010068543.1:0-141233 GCA_022085475.1 Heliosperma pusillum | reverse complement strand
GGTGTCTAGCAATTTGTAAAGGTGAAAAAGCTTAAGTCACACTTGTTGCCTGAACTAAACAGTTCAAGGAACTGCTCAGTTCAGTATTTGTTCATAAGGCACAACAAACTTAATTTCGGATTGATTTGCAAAATCTTTTCCTCATTTAATCTTGCTGAACGTAACAACTCAATTGGAATTCCTCCAGAATATCCTTTAAAAGTTGTTTGAATAAAAAGAAGGAAATATTATTAAAATATCTTTTAGTTAAGAGTTTGAGATAATATAAAAGATTGCATATCTTTTTATTATCTTATTCTTCCTTATTTTAAGAGAGTCCTAAACCTAATAGTTTTCTATAAATAAGAGAGTTTTATTTTCAGAAAACTTGAACCTTTGACAAAAGCAAAAACGTACAGCAAGATTTCTTATGCATAAATATTTTTGAGTCAAAATATTTTTATGAGCTTAAAAGGTTGTGCCTAGTGAATATTATCAAGTACTTAAACTATTTCATCTCTAGGCAATAATTGTTCTCCATTGTTTAAACTTGTGAACCTTATAAGGAGACAATAATCATTGTAATTTTCTAATTTCTGAGTGAGTGTTTATTGGGGTACGGGTGGTACTCGAGTCGCACAATCGGGTTGATTGTGGGGATTTTCTTTGTAATCGGGTTTGATTATAAGGAAGATATTTAATAAGAGAGATAGTGGACGTAGACCTTTAGAGAGTAGGTCGAACCACTTAAAAATTGTTGTGTTCTTCTTTTTGCTCGTTGTTCTTCATACTCGCATTTAATTTCGTTCGTTAATCGGTTCGAATCAGTACTGCACAGAATT
The DNA here is from genome assembly GCA_022085475.1 of Heliosperma pusillum. Taxonomy (NCBI): domain Eukaryota; kingdom Viridiplantae; phylum Streptophyta; class Magnoliopsida; order Caryophyllales; family Caryophyllaceae; genus Heliosperma; species Heliosperma pusillum. The sequence continues at coordinate 140,412 of JAIUZE010068543.1, read as the reverse complement.
CACTGTTTTAAACAGTCCGCTGAACTGTTTAATTTGCCTGTGTACTGTTTCTGCATCGATTAGTTTCGAGTTGTGTGTTTTTAATTATTAAAAAGGTACTTAATTCACCCCCTCCCCCTCTTAAGTATTGGATCCATAAACTCAACAATTGGTATCAGAGCCGACGGTTCGGCTTGGGACCGCAAGGTGCGATGTGGTGATGGTGCTCGAGATGACGCGGAGTAGCGTCGTGGTTGCGGAGTAGCACCACCGCTGGACTCTCACCCTTGGTCGACCAGAGATGCGGAGTAGCATCGAGCGGAGTAGCCTGGTTGGCCCTACACGGGGTTGTGTCGGGTGCGGAGTAGCGCCAAGTGAGGGGGAGTTGCAGCACACACACATGTGAAAGGGGGAGATTGTTGAGGTCTTTTCCCATATGTGTGTGAGGGGCACTATCCCACATTGGTAGAATACAAGTGAAGGGGCTAGTTTATAAGTAAGTGGGCTACTCCTCCTAACACCAATTGGTTTTAGGATGCAACCTCACTTGCTTGTGAACCGGTCTCATGCACCTAATTCTATAAGCCCGCTGCGGAGGACTCAACAAATGGTATCAGAGCCTCGTGCTCTTGATTGCTTTACCGCAAAGAGTTTGATCCTTTTGAGTTTATCTTTTCTCTTTTCTTTTGCTTAAATGAATTCCAGATCTGTCAAATGTCCTGTCTTCGATGGCACGGACTATGGCTGGTGGAAAAATAGAATGACACATTTCATTCAAGGAACTGATTATGAGTGTGGGGCAATTATTGAAAGTGGCCCTCTTGTTATTACGACCACCGATGCAAATGGTGTAAAAAGTCCTAAAGCAAGAGAGGCCTACACCGCCGATGACTATAAGAAGGCAGAAAAGAATGCTCGAGCAATATCCCTTTTACAATCTGGTCTTATAAATGAGGAGGCCGGCCGTATTGCTGGTTGTAAGACGGCTAAGCAAATTTGGGATACTCTCGAGTTAGCCCACGAGAGAACATTGCAAGTGAAGAAACTCCGTATTGATCTATTAATGCAACAATACGAGGCCTTCAAAATGCAAAAAGATGAATCGATTAAAAGCATGTCTTCTCAATTTTCTAGTATAACCAACGAACTTTCAAATCTTGGTCGCTCTTTTCAAACTGAGGACATTGTCCGTAAAATTTTAAGAAGTTTAACCAAGAGATGGCTAGCCAAGGTCACAGCCATTGAAGAAGGCAGGGACTTAACTACTCTCACCTATGCAGCCTTAATGGGATCTCTTATGGCACATGAAATAGCCCTTGATGATGCCGAAGAGAAGCCCAAGGCTAAGGACCTGGCCTTGAACGCCTTCTCAAGTGATAATGAAAGTGATCTTGAGGAGGAAGTTGAGTTATCTAAGCGTATTGCAAAGATAATTAGAAAACAAAATCAAGGGAAGTTCGAAAGTTTTACACCAAAGAAATATGCTCCTTCTACTTTTTCTTCTTCTTCATCTCGTTCTATGTCTAGAATGGGTTGCTTTAAATGTGGAGATCGTGATCATCAGATCCGAAACTGTCCCAAATGGGAAGAAGTAAAGTCTAGAGATAAACGTGAGAAATCTAAGCAAGAGTACAAACGTGCAATGATTGCTGCTGTGTGGGGTGAGTCCGAATCCTAGGACGATGAACCACCTAAGGAAGAAAAGAAAGAGAAACTATGTCTTCGATCCACTTACAAGCCCAAGCCACAAAATAACTCATACAAAGATGATATTAGATGTCTTATGGCCCATACTGACAATTCCGAAAGTGAATCTGACGACGAGGTATGTCTTTCTGATCTCAAGACTCGTGTTAGATCTCTGTCAAAAGAAAAAATAATTAGGCTTCTTGACGAGACCCTAGACACTAGTTATGACCAAAGTAAACGTCTGGAAGCAATGCAAACTGAGATTGAAAGTATCGCGGAAGAAAATGTCAAGTTAAAACGTGATCTGAAATATGTTGAAAAACGAACAGTTGAACAAACTGTTCATTCCGAAGTTATCACTGAAAATGAATTGCTAGTCAACAAGATACAAGCTTTAACTAACGAACTGGATGAAATAAAAAATATGCATGTTAAAGGAGCTATCACATACTCTGAGTTCAATACTAAATTTGATAGACTCAATGTTGACTATGACGATCTCCTTAACAAGAACAAGAGACTTCTTAGAAAAATCGATAACCTTGAAATCGACCTAAAGAATGCTAGGAATGTCACCGCTAAATGGGAAGAAAGTAATACCGTTCTTGACTTCCTAGTTAATCAATCCAGTAATACTAAGAAGCTAGGATTAGGGTATGAATCTTGTTCTAACTTCAAGCTAGATGATCCTCAATATCATACAGTTTGGGTTCCTGGACAGAAAGTAAACAGATCACCGAACTGTTCAATTCAGAATGCTTCCAGCAATGTCTATTTCAGAAAGCCTAAACCCGTAGAACGTGACTTTCGTAAACGTAAGTATGTCGGCCTGCCTGAGTATAATTTGTGCAAATTTTGTGGAAAAACAGGACACGTATTTAATGCTTGTAAAAAGCGGTTAGGTTACTTGGAACAAAGTTATAAGATTGTCAAGAAAATGTGGATTCGAAAGGACTTATTATCACAAGTGACTAACCAAAAGGGACCCAAGTTAATTTGGGTACCCAAGTCCAAAGTATAATCTGTTTTGCAGGCTAAAGTGAGAGGGAGCAACATGCATTGATCTAAATAAATTTCGTTGCTCAAGGTGCATATGGACGATGTCTTTGACCTCTCACATAGAGCCTACAAAGTGGAGGTGTGATACATAAATTGGTAAGGTGTTTTAAGTTTATTCACACTTCAAGAAAGAATGATGAAGAAAAAAGAACAAGAGATAGCCCACGAGAACTTGATGAGCAAAACCAGAAGCGTTTTAAACAGTCCACTAAACTGTTCTCATAGAAGCGATCTCAAGTTCAGGGGGAATAGAACAGTCAATGACACTGTTCAATCAGAAATCCGACAGTTCAAAGGGATTAAATAAGACGAGCTAAATCAATGTGAACGGAGCAAAGTAAGGCACTTGGAACCACGACCAAAAGATCGTTTCGTCATATGAACCAAATGGGTAAGCCAACAATTAGGGGATTACGGTATGATTATTATTTTTGTGCCTAATCTTTGTGATAACATGGGTGCAATTAATACTTCATAAAATCCCGTGCAACATTCTTTGACAAACTTTCTTCGCGACATGGTAGGAAAAGGGAACATTTGCTTAAAATTTTGTAAAACCGAAGATCAGTTATCCGACCTTTTACTAAACCTTTAGCAAGGGAACAATTTGAGAAAATCTGATTGGAATTTGGTCTATTAAACTGTAGCTCGTAGTTAATGATCCACTAAAATTTTCCTCTATGATTGACTAGAAAAAGAGTCACTGTGTCATTGAGTTGGTAATTCTCCATTAGTTATGGAACATGGTTGTAGTTTGCCTAGTCTGGTCCTCTTCTCATAGACTAGTAACAGGCTTGACAATTCAGTGTTTGTACTTAACTTGCATATCCATTTGTTCTCAAATAAAGGCAAAATCCAAATAACCCAAAGATAAGCCAAAACAACCCAGAACTTACCAAACCGAACTTGGACAGTCCTCTGCACTGTTCAGTTGAGAACCCAAAACCCAAACCTTGTTTACCAAAACCTATCTACAATAGATAGGAAGCACCAAATCAATTTGACTATCCATTTAACCTACAACCAAAACTAATTTATACCTTCCGCTTTAATTGATTTTGATTTGAGTATATTGTCTTGAGTTTCTTTTATTCGTGCCATATTTAAGAAAATAATGATATTTTCACATGTTTTCATTTTGGACTTTTATCGGAAGTTTTGATGATGCTATAAAGTTGGATGAATTGTGATCACATTAGAAATATTTCTAAGGAATGAGAAAGTGCTCAAAATTTTTAAAAAAAAAAAAAAAAAGGTGAAAGAAAAAAGAAAAGAAAGACGAAAAAAAAAAAGGAAGATCGAAAAAAAAAAAAGATCAAAAAAAAAAAAATCGAAAAAAAAAGGAAGAACAAATATGAGCACTATGTAACGATTTATTCCTCATTCATTCCAAATCTTTTATGTTTTTCGTGTTCTTCAAAATTCCATATTCATGTATCTTATTTTCCTTTGCTACAATTATCATGCACGAAATTTAGAAATCTCATGTACTTTCTATACTCTTATTCGAAGTCAATTCTAACTTAATCACATTAACATAAAGCCTCCCTTACCCTTCTTAACTTGCCTTCCCTCGACCTATCCCGTTAAATCAGTCTAACCCATATATTGCCTATTCTTTTTGTGGATGTGTTTGTATATGGTGCTCTCGTTGATTGTTTTGAACTAGTTATTATGATGTCTATGTGGACTGTGTGTCGGTAGCTATTTCCTTGTCTTTGTGGCAATGGGTGTGCGTTGACTATTTTGACTCTCTTTCTCTTTTTGATGATGTCAAGAGGGGGAAATAGTGGTGGATCTCGTACATGGTGGATCTCGTACCTAGTAGCTACTAATCTTTAGACCTTTGACTATGAAGTTTTCCTCTTAGCATTTCGAAAAACTAAAGGATCATTTCAACTATGCTGATCTTAGACTGTTTTCTATTCCTATCAATTGTCATGATTATTATTGCTTTAATAATCTTGTGTTGAGGGGGAATTTATCACTAAGGACTTGCCATCATCAAAGGGGGAATTTGTTGAACCTATTTGCTTGATGATGACATGTCCTTAATACTTGTCCCATGACTTAATGTGCATTGCTAGTTATGTAATGTAACAGGTTTGCAAGGATCGTCATTCGCTGAAGAGAGCATGAAGTATCGATCTCAGTTCATCATTGGTGTCTAGCAATTTGTAAAGGTGAAAAAGCTTAAGTCACACTTGTTGCCTGAACTAAACAGTTCAAGGAACTGTTCAGTTCAGTATTTGTTCATAAGGCACAACAAACTTAATTTCGGATTGATTTGCAAAATCTTTTCCTCATTTAATCTTGCTGAACGTAACAACTCAATTGGAATTCCTCCAGAATATCCTTTAAAAGTTGTTTGAATAAAAAGAAGGAAATATTATTAAAATATCTTTTAGTTAAGAGTTTGAGATAATATAAAAGATTGCATATCTTTTTATTATCTTATTCTTCCTTATTTTAAGAGAGTCCTAAACCTAATAGTTTTCTATAAATAAGAGAGTTTTATTTTCAGAAAACTTGAACCTTTGACAAAAGCAAAAACGTACAGCAAGATTTCTTATGCAAAATATTTTTGAGTCAAAATATTTTTATGAGCTTAAAAGGTTGTGCCTAGTGAATATTATCAAGTACTTAAACTATTTCATCTCTAGGCAATAATTGTTCTCCATTGTTCTAAACTTGTGAACCTTATAAGGAGACAATAATCATTGTAATTTTCTAATTTGTGAGTGAGTGTTTATTGGGGTACGGGTGGTACTCGAGTCGCACAATCGGGTTGATTGTGGGGATTTTCTTTGTAATCGGGTTTGATTATAAGGAAGATATTTAATAAGAGAGATAGTGGACGTAGACCTTTAGAGAGTAGGTCGAACCACTTAAAAATTGTTGTGTTCTTCTTTTTGCTCGTTGTTCTTCATACTCGCATTTAATTTCGTTCGTTAATCGGTTCGAATCAGTACTGCACAGAATTCACTGTTTTAAACAGTCCGCTGAACTGTTTAATTTGCCTGTGTACTGTTTCTGCATCGATTAGTTTCGAGTTGTGTGTTTTTAATTATTAAAAAGGTACTTAATTCACCCCCTCCCCCTCTTAAGTATTGGATCCATAAACTCAACAACTTGTTATCTGATGGTTTAATCGTAAAGGGTAACTACTGACACTGCCCTGGACACGTGGTACAAAAATTGTAATAAAATGAAATGTGACCCAGTACGACCTCCTGAACGGCCCAAATTGAAGCCTATAATTTACGATTTTAAGTATTTCGCGGTTCCGGGTCAGAAATGCTTCTAAATCACACAAACAATTTATTTGATCAGATAAAGCTTCCACGCAAATTTTGTGAAGAAACGGAGGAGATTAGAGGGTGTCGGTATGCGGTAAACGTTTTTTTTTATAACTCGGTTTATCGTGAAAATGGATAAATCCTTGTTATTTGATGGTTTAATCGTACAAGGTAACTAATAACACGGCCTCGAACACGTTGTACGAAAATTGTAAGAAAATGAAACGTGACTCAGTACGACATCCCGAACGGCCCAAATTGCAACTTATATTATAATACACGGTTTTCGGTATTTCGCGGTTCTGGGTCAGAAATGCTTGTAAATCACACAAAAATTCCATTGCATCTGATAAAGCTTCCACGCAAATTTTTAGAAGAAACGGGGGAAATTTGAGGGTGTCGGTATGCGTTAAACGTTTTTTGGGGATAACTCGGTTTATCGTGAAAATAGGTAAATACTTATTATCTGATGATTTAATAGAATAGGGTAACTACAAACACGGCGCTGAACACGTGGTATGAAAGTCGTAAGAAAATGAAACGTGACCCAGTACGACTTCCCGAACGGCCCAAATTGCAGCGTATAATACACGGTTTTCAAGATTTCGCGGCTCCGGGTCAGTATTGCTTGTAAATCACACAAACAATTTATTGGATAAGATAAAGCTTTCATGTAAATTTTTAGAAGAAACCGAGGAGATATGAGTTTGTCGATATGCGATAAACGTTTTTAAGGGGTAACTTGGTTCATCATGAAAATGGATAAATACTTGTTATATGATGTTTTAATTGAACAAGGTAACTACTAACACGGCCTTGGACACGTGGTACGAAAATGGTTTGAAAAAGAAACTCGACCCAATACGACCTCCTAAACGGCCCAAACTGCAGCCAATAATTCACGGTTTTCGGTATTTCGCGGCTCCGTGTCATAAATGCTTGTTAATCACACAAACATTTAATTGGATTAGATAAAGCTTCAACGTAAATTTTTTGATCACACAAACATTTAGTTGGATTAGATAAAGCTTTAATTGAATTAGATAAAGCTTCAAAGCAAATTTCGCGGCTCCAAACGAAAATCGTGTGTTCGACACTCGACACCTCTGATATTAGTAGATTTGCCGTGTGTTCGACACTCGACACCTCTGATATTGGCGTATAGATTTGCATAAAGATGTTATTTTGGAGGACTAGATTTGTCGTGTGTTCGACACTCGACATCTTTGATTTTACTCGATACCTCGATACTTCATTTTAGAGAAATTACATGGAACTTTTTTTTATCAAACAACTGTGTCAGACACACCAACACCACACTCCAACACCGTGTCCCATTCGACCATTGTAGCCGAATCGAAGTGTCTCAGATCGTTGCACTCATAAATTACTGCCTAGTGTGACATTTGCGTAGTATTTAAACTTCGTCTTCCTGTTTTTGTTGCCAGTCGATTGTGAATGAAAGGTTTCATTTATGGTTTCACTTATTGGGGAATATAATCTTGGACGATGATTTTGAGCGTCTTTGAGTTGAAGTAACAATTTGAGAATTTGAGAGAAAAGGTATTGGTCTTCATAATTGTTGTTTTTTTTGTGACGACCAATTCATTGAAACTGCGGCCCATATTTTTAGAGATTGTCATTTTGCCAAAAGAATGTGGGCAGGTAGTAAATTGGGTATTCGATCAGATTTGAATGGTGGAATTGATTTTCGAGAGTGGATTATTAACTGGATCCGTTTCCTGTCAAAATGTGAAGAAAAGGACTTCAAAGTTTTATCCTTTCTTTCGACTATCTGCTCTATTTGGGTTACCCGGAATAATGCATTATTTAGAAATTCCTGGGAATTAGATAATGCTATCTTCCTCTACGAAAATTTACTTGCTTCTGCTCTGGAAAGTACTGCTCAAAAAGGGCGAGTGAACAGGGTAGAGCGGCTCTATCTTCAAAATAATGATATGGAGGAGTCTAAGATAAAAAGTGGGACTATTTTTAATCTTATTGGGAGAGTTTCTGATTGTCATTTGGATAGACTATTTGTTGATGCGGCTTGGAAGTCTTCCTTTGATGCTGGATTTGGTTGGGTGCTTAAAAGGTTTGATGGAGATTTTGTCTCTTACTTTAAGAGTCATGTGTTCTCCCAAACCTCGGAACAGGCAGAAATTCAGGCTATTAAAGAGGGAATGAAATGGGCTATTTCCAATGGGTTTCTCCGTGTAATTATTTTATCTGATTGTTTAAGGGCTATCTCTCAAATTCTAAAGCTCTCGAGACCAGATTTCAGGAACAAGATCATTATTGAAGAAATTGGTTCTATTAGTATGTCTTTTCATTGTCTTTGCATTTGTTTCGTTCCGAGATCCGGTAATAAAATGGCTCATGCGCTAGCAGCTAGAGCTATTAAGTTGTAAAACGTTATCATTTACCTCTGTCAAAAAAAAAATTTTTTTTTTTACTGAAAATGGCTTGTTTTTAATCGATACAAGTTCTACAGGATATGTGGGAAGAAATTGCCCTGTTTGATAATGCTATGGGAGGAGAGTTCGATGCGACTTCTTACTGTGCCGGATTTAACAAAACCATGCCTGGTGCCTGTAGCGCAACTAGTACAGGCAGAGGCGGCCAAGTGTGCCATGTCAGAATAGGTCATGGTATCGCGACTGTACTAACCTTGCAGTGTCAAGGTATTCTGAACTATCATCAAGTTTTTGTATCAGCACAGTTATCACCTTTTTGATTTATAAAACGTTTTATGTAAAAACTTCTTATACAATCATACTTTGTTTATTCTTAAAATTTTCCGAAACATTAATTTTTACTTCTATTTTCAAAACTATTATTTCTAATTTGTATTTTATTTCTAAATTCTTAAGTTATATTTATAAATGAGAATTGAGTTTTTGATTTCCAAACCTATAGGTTTAAGTTGATTTTTGCATTATGAGGTGTTTGATCTCCCTGGGACGGTTCTAAAAGATGATTCATGTCAGCCGACCCCAGATTGAGGCTCTGTTGTTGTTGTTGTCGTTGTGGTCATTGACAAATTGACGAGATCATGGTGCGTGATGTTGGCCGATGATATTGTATTGGTTTATGAAATGAAAGTAAATTGATTTTGAAATGTCAACTTATGAATATATCTTTTCGCCAAATTGAACAAGTCTTAATATTGTTTTAAAATAATTGTGCACTTATGTTAATTAATGGCAAATGATTGTTCTATTTAATTTGCCTACAACCTATAAAAAATGACTTAATGTTGTGTTAAATTAGTTTGATATGCTAAATAATACTACTCTACTATTCTTTGTCTTGCTCCTTAAGTAGGAGATTTGACATTTTCACCCTATGAGCTTTGAACTACGTCTTATAACTCGGTATCGTCTCTGAAGTTTAGAATTAATGTCACCGTCTCCACAACTAAACAAGCTGTGAGGTTCTAAATCATCTTCTTTGAAATAATCGGCTCTCTGTCGCCACAATTGAACAAGTTGTGGGGCTATATGCAAAGTTATCGTATTTACCTCTGTCGTGTTTTGGGCAGGTTGTTTACGAACTGAGGAGGATGGGTCTAAAGGTAGCAATTTGGTTAATTTTGATATGTATTCCGAACACCATGATACTATCAAAGACGGATAGCCAGGATGGTCAGTTTGATCTTGCACTTTTTTCTTTGACCTTTTTCTTATAACTTTCAACTGTAATTCGGTTGTATGTCGTGTAGTTGGTGTGTTATTGACTCTGAAGCAAATGTGGAAGAATGTTCCACCCTCTTGGAATCGTGGAAATGATTCTTGTGGCGATCAGTGGGAGGGCATCGCTTGCAGAGATTCCCGGGTCATTTCTATGTAAGAAACGATGATGTTATTGATACCCTACATACATACGCTATCATCCTAGTATTTATGATCTCTAATTATTTCCGTCTTCAGAACGCTATCTAGTATCGGATTGCTTGGTATACTGCCAGGTGACATCCAAGGGCTATCTGAACTTGAAACTCTGTATGTTTCTCAATCCTTACCAAACCTGTCTTCTTTAGTACTCCCTCCGATTCATATGGTTCTTTACATTTTACTAATTGTTTTTTTGTTGTTCAAATGAGCACACTATGTCGCGGGTGATAATCGAACCCCCAACTTCATGATTAGGATAAGAGTGCTCTTACCACTTTAGCTACCTCTTGTTCTCACATTTTTACTAATTGTCAGAAGTATTTTAATCAAAGTTAAAGAATCAAATGAGTCGGGGGAAGTTTTTGTTTCTTTTTTATAATTCGGTGTTCCTAGACCTTATCTCACAGTTACGGTGCTCATAGCATCCCTGTATGGGTCTTATTGTGGTCTCTTTGCTGGGCAGGGACCTCTCATATAACAAGGGATTGTCAGGGCATCTTCCTTCAGCAATCGGAAACTTAGCTAACCTTACCACACTGTAAGTTGAAAACGATTATCATGATGCGGCGTCATTTTTACATGAATAACATGCATTATGCTGTACTACTCACTATCTTGTACCACTACAGGATCCTTGCTGGCTGCAATTTCAATGGAGAACTTCCCGATTCTATTGGATCTCTATCAAAACTCGTTTTCTTGTAAGAAATCGTAATTAATTCAGGATCTTTTGAAATAAGAACGTTTATTCAGGATCGCTGGCTATAAGAATGCTAATTCAGGTGCGCTCTCTTGCAGGTCACTTCATTCTAACGGTTTCAGTGGGACAATACCGCAAGCTATAGGCAATCTTTCCAAGCTATATTGGTTGGACCTGTCTGCGAACAAGCTCACTGGGAATATCCCCATCTCAAAAGGGTTAACTCCTGGTCTCGATATGCTTGTTCATGCTAAGCTCTTGTATGTCTGATAATTCGGATATTTGTCTTGAAGCCTGGCTGGTTGTGAATTACACGAATGACACTTTTTCTCTTATTTAAATTGGTATATATAATTTCTAGCCACTTTGGTAAAAATCAACTCTCGGGTGAAATTCCGCCACAGCTGTTCAACCAAGATATGAATTTGCTTCATGTGTAAGTACCATGTTATATAATTTGCAGAATGATGTATAGTTCAACTTGATATGTCATTAAGTTTAATGAAATAAATTTGTTTGGAGTTTCAGGCTCTTGGATAACAATCAGTTTAGCGGCTCTATCCCGACAACACTAAGTCTGGTGCGAACATTGGAAGTGATGTAAGTAAACTACATACTAATTACTGATGACTTGATCAGATGTTCATAATATATTGTCATACATTATCTAACATCATAAATCTTTAGACGATTTGATTGGAATTCCTTGATTGGGTCTGTGCCTTCAAACATCAACACTCTTATCAGCTTAAAAGCTATGTAAGTGATCAATTCAGTCTTCCTGTACTCGTGTAGAGCAGTCCGTTACGTAAACTAGTCTTCCTTAAACAGAACCTTTAAACAATGACAGAGTTTTGTTGTGTGTTTCATATTTAGGCTTTTCTCTAACAATAAACTGGCTGGCCTGATGCCGGATCTTACTGGCATGAATCTTCTCGGTTATTTGTGAGTACTACACTTTTTAACGTATAATCAAATTCACAGTTTGTTAATGGTTCATCCGTCTCTCCATCTAATCCATTTCATGATAACCAGAATCTAATGTTCTTCGTTGCAGGGATATGAGCAATAATAGCTTTGAAGTCGCAGATGTACCAACCTGGATCACTGCGTTGCCTGCCTTAACTACACTGTATTCTTCTATCTTACGCAAATTTTCCGGTTGACACGAGTATTTTTTTTTGCTGTAAACAAAAAACGATTAATTTCATGGTCTACTAGTATACTTATATTACGGAGTATATTTTAAAATTGTTGCGCTCTGACACATGATTTCTTTTGGGAAGAATGATGGAACAATCTCAAATTCAAGGCATAATCCCAACCTCGTTTTTCGGCCTCCCTCAGTTGCAGAAAGTGTGAGTATCAGTTAATCTTGTGCATTTTCAAACTTTGAGCACTGTTAGATATATAATGTCTCTTTGTAGCATCTAACTTTTGTGTATATGAACAAAGGGTATTGAAGAACAACAAACTTAGTGGCATGTTGGACCTCGGTGCTTCACGCAGTTCGCAACTTCAATTTGTCGATTTACAGAACAACAGTATTGCTGATTACACTCAAAGACCAGCTGATAACAGTCTTCAAATAATGTTAGTATATATAGCCCTTTTGTCAAATTCTCGTATAATACGATCTGATTAGATCATACAGTACTAAAAATGTAAGTTATCATTGCAGACTTGTCGGAAATCCGGTTTGTGGTACCATTCTCACAGAACAAAGCCATTTATGTTTCCTTTCTCAACCGAACCCATCATACTTCACGCCTCGGAACTGTGAAGCAGGACCGTGTCCTACAGACAAAGCTTCTAGCCCTAGTTGCCATTGCTCCTATCCTTACAGTGGTACTCTTACATTCGCGGCCCCTCAATTTTCCAACTTGCATAACTCCACAAATTATGCAGCTTTGGAGCGGGCATTAATGACCACTTTTTTCTCGAATAAAATGTCAGTCGATTCAGTGTCCCTCAGTAATATACACAGAGATACCTCAAACTATCTTCACATTACCTTACAGATCTTCCCACTTGGCCAAGCTCGGTTTAATAGGACCGCCCTTTTGAAAATGGGGTTCATGTTCAGCAGTCAGACATTCAAGCCTCCCTCGTACTATGGATCCTTCACTTTCCTTCCTGATGAGTATACAACCTTTTCAGGTAAAAGTAATTATTGCGTGAGACGGTTTTACCCTGTTTTATAGATTATTTTCTAATATTTTTCTTTTTTTGTCAGACGGATCTGAACCTGGCTCTGAATCTAAATCCGAATCAACTTTGTTACGCAAAATTCTTACTTATACTGGACTTTCCGTAGGAGGTCTTATAACTTTGATATTATCAATCTTGGGAGTTAGGCACTGCTACACGAAAAATTCATGCAACGGTTTCTGCAACAATTGGTTTCATTTCAACAACAATTGTAGCAATCATGACAACCACCAGCAAAGGACCGTTGATCATACAAAACAATCTCAAGGGAAGCAGCCTCCTCGTACACAACAGCCTCCACGTACACAACAGCCTCCTCGTACACAACAGCCTCCGCGTACACAACAGCCTCCGCGTACACAACAGCCTCCGCGTACACAACAGCCTCCTCGTACACAACAGCCTCCGCTTACACAACAGCCTCCGCGTACACAACAGAAAATGCGTCGTTAATTGTATCAACCAATTGTTCTCAATGTTGTTAACGTAGAATTTCCGAAGGGAAAGAAAAGGGGATTATATTGTGATTTTGCATTGTATGACGATGTATGAGTGTATGACTGTCAAAACTCAGAACTCAAAACTTAAAACTCTGTATAATACGGACTACGGAGTATGTAATGCGTATTGTAAAGCTTTTACTTTTTTTACTCGGAACATTGCAAGAAATTGTGAAATACTCCCTCGGTCTCAGCCATTTATCTATCTTTACTTTTAAATGATCGATTTACCCATAAACCAATATTGAAAAGTAAATAAATAAATGAGACACGCTAGAACAGAATTGAGTAAATAAATAACACTCATTGAAGATATTGGATTTTATTTTATTGATGTTAAATCCAAGTCAAATAAGAATATAACGGAGTATTTCCTTTTCTATTCATTTCATTTTAATTTGTTTATATTACTTTTTTTTTTCGTTGTGTCTTTACGTACCTTATAAATTTTCATTTTTTAGTTTTCATGTCGGCGAAAGATAATTTCATATACATATTAATAATAATTTTAGAAAATATATATGTAACACATCACTTGCTTAGGTGTAAAATAAACCTACACAAAAGTCTAATTCTAACTAATTGTAGCCACTTTTTGTAGTAGGCAAACAATAGTAGAAAAGTCACGTTTATGGAAATATCCTATGAATGTCTCAGAATGTGGTGATGCATTTGCCAAATCAAATTCCAATTTGCTTTAGTTTTGTATTTATTAGATCATTATATTTAAAAAAACGCAAATTCTTATTTCAGACGGACTATTTCCGTCTGAAAAATAAGCGGGATTATGTTGCCACTTTTTGTTAAAATGTAACCACAATTTATATCAATTTGTTTTCAATAGTGGTTACATTTAGTTACAAAATCCCGTCTTATTGCTTCAGACCAAAATGGTCTGTCTGAAGCAAGACCAACTTAAAAAATACAAAAAAAGACTTCAATTCATTGACTTTGGTAGAAAAGTTTGCTTAGGAGTATGTATTGAGATGTTCATATTTAATTTAAGCCCTATATTGTAATTTTGGAATCTCATTTCAAAAAAAAAAATGTTTTTTTTTTGGTACATTCAAAAAATAAAATAAAAAATTGTGAAGTTGTATTAAACTTATTAAGTATGAATAATCTATGGGGAGCAATAATATGGATTATTTTGATGTGGAGCTTTACAAATATTATAGTACAATCAGACACAAACGTCCAAGATGGTAAGTGTTAACTTACGCTTGCTAGTTTATTTTTATTTTATTTATCCCGGTTATTTATTTACGTTTTTTCTTATGTAGTTTTTCTTTTATGTACATGTTATATTCTATTTTCATAAGGTGGCGGCGGTGTCAAGTTTCAGCCTTATGGCCATACGTACTACCCCCAGTCCCCAGAAGTCCAGAACCCAAAAACTTTAATTTTCCATAAGGAACATTTTATACTCAATCATGTAGGAAGTACTTAATTATTTCCGTGATTTAACCATAAGAATATAAGATACCTCCTCAAAAAAAAAAAAAAACCTGTTTTTGTAGGCAGGGGAGGCGGGTGAGGTGGCGAAGGAGGCATGGGTGGGGGAGACGGTGTTTGAGGGTGGTGAAGTTTTTGTGTGTGAGTGTGGAATTGTGGATATTAAAAGGGAGGATAAAATGAGAAGGGTAAAATTGATACAATAAAATATTATTAAGTAAATCGTGTAAACATGATAATAATTGTTTTTTGTGGTGTGTTTCTGTGTTAATTGCTGATGTTTATTTTTCTATTAACATGCATAAGTTACTACAGGTCTACAGTAATACTCCCTCCGTCTCAATCATTTGTTTACCTTTTATATTCTCTGTGAGGGGTATTTTAATTAAAGGAAAACAAATGATTGGGATGGAGGGAGTACTTTTCATCTATTATTACTTACATTACAAAGCTATTTTCTACTTAATTTCTCGTGTAAAAGAGTAACCAGGTAAGATTATCGACTTATCGTGAAACTGACTCATATGATGAAGTTATTACCTCCTTGTTTCTTTATTTGATGAACTTATAAGTAAGTGTGTAGGGATTTTAGTTGAAATTTTATGCTTTTGTATTATAAATATAACCCTAACTATCTAACAAACTACCTAAAGTGTTATTTCTTGATCCAAATTAAAAAAAATAACATGAGTAGTCTCTGTATGTTATACATCTCATGTACGAAACCCGTCTGCAATAAGTCGGTAGTTATTCAAAAAACGAAGATTTACAACCATAATCGTGAACATAACGAATTTCAGAATGTCATTTGGAACCGTAAAGTGAGTATATCTCCTGTAGTTAGCGCGTTATTGGCTTTGAAGCAACTATGGCAAAATGTCCCACCCTCTTGGAATCGCGATAATGATCCTTGTGGCTCTCAATGGGAGGGGATCGCTTGCAAAGCTTCCCGGGTGACTTCTATGTAAGAGACATTTGCTTACGTTTTGTACGTCATAATTATTTGCTTACCTTTGACAAATACGAAGTATAAAGTTAAATAAAAGCAACTATTTTTTTGGATGCTTCTTGTCTACAGAAAGCTATCTAGTATGAGATTAATTGGTACATTGTCAGGCGACATCCAGGGTTTATCTGAGCTACAAACTCTGTATGTTTCCTAATCTTTTACGCATAATCGATCGACACTGCCTTCTTGAGTTACTAGCATCAAACGTCGTGTAGTTGACACTGCCACGTTCTTTTGGACTTAATTTCAGTTCTGTATTGATGTAAATTTCCCAACACAATTCTTTTATGATGGGCAGAGACCTTTCGTATAACAAAGGAATGTCAGGGCATCTCCCTCCAGAAATCGGAAGCTTAGCTAACCTCATCATACTGTAAGATGAAAACAGTTCAGGGCGTCTCTCACTCTCACTTAAGACGGGCCTTTTGCGTATGAGATTAAGACGGGGAAAAATGTGACCATTTTTTATAATATGTTACAAGAATAATTCTCCAATAAAATGTCATTTTTTCCGAGGACTTGATTTCAGAAGGAAAAAGCGCGTCTAAAATGAGAATTTGCTTCCATGAAAAGCATGCATTATACTCGGAAACTTATTGTATTGCAGGATCCTTACTGGCTGCAGTTTCAATGGCAAAATTCCCGACACCATTGGATCTCTATCAAAGCTGATTTTCTTGTAAGAATGTAGTCATGTAGTACACTAATAATTCTCTAATAATTTTCCTTCAACGAGTTTTAAAAACCCGTAAGAGCCCTTTGCGCTTTTGTAATTAATCTGTTTCTTATATACAGTTGTTATTCCTGCAACATTTGATCACAAGTTTATACCGTTGTATACTTGTGCAGATCGCTGAATTCGAACAGTTTTATTGGGACAATTCCTCAAACAATGGGTAACTTGACACGGCTTTATTGGTTGGACCTCGCTGATAACCAGCTCACCGGAGCTATCCCTATCTCAAACGGGACGGCCTTTGGTCTGGACAGCCTAGTTCATACAAAACACTTGTACGTTTTATTATTTTTGAGATCTTTATAGTAACGACTAACGACTAATGAGTGTTTAGGGCACCTTTTGAACTTAATCAAGTTCAGTTTAATTCAGTTCAGTACCTTTTGAAATAGTAATTTTGTAGACGGCCTTATCATATAGAAGACTTTATTTTTGCTAGTCTAATTTGTTTTTATGCGTAAATTTTCTTCCTTTTAGTCACTTGGGAAGGAATCAATTCTCGGGTGAAATTCCGCCTCAACTGTTCAACGAAAATATGACTACACTACATATGTAAGTACCACGGTCTTACAGAATAATATAAGTCGAACATACCACCTACTGTAAATTTGAAATAACCTGCCAAAGAATGTTCGACTTGCAGGCTATTGGATAACAATCAATTCACCGGCACTATCCCGACAACACTAGGCCTGGTGAAAACACTGGAGGTGGTGTAAGTACCTTATTTACAACGCGTTTTTTACAGACGACATAAACAAGTTTCGGCTTTTACTTTACCTAACACCATTGATCATTAGACGATTGGATTGGAATTACTTGACTGGGTCCGTGCCTTCAAGCATCAACAGTCTTACTATCCTAACTGATATGTATGTTCACAATTTAATTTAAGGCTTGTGTCACTTCGTCTCTACGCTCAGCTCGTATAGATGTCTATTGTTGAGTGGTCTGTGGTCTGTGGTCATACCATGAACGGTTGAGAATTGCTCCATCCATATAAAATATAAATATAACAGCAGATGCCGATTAGCTTAGTTGGTAAAGTTATGTCAAGTGATGGTCATGACCAAGTTCAAATCCCGTCAGTATTAAAACTGTCTCTGATAATTGTTACTGATATAGTCTCCTTCGATACGAGTAATTAACATTTACACATTCTGTTCTCTTGACATTTATAGGCTTTTGTCGAACAATAAACTAACTGGCCCAATTCCGGATCTTAGTGGCATGAATCTCCTCACTTACTTATAAGTATCGTAAAAAGTCATTATCGACCTATCAAACTCGTTTCATGATAAATTAAAATCGCATGTATTTTTTGTTACAGGGACATGAGCAATAATAGCTATGACGTCTCGGACGTACCATTATGGGTTACTGCTTTGCCTTCCCTAACAACTCTGTATTCTTCTCTACCCTGCCACTATATCTCCTGCAATTACTCTCGTAGAGTCGTAGACTCGTAGGTAATTGTTTGATATCTAACACATTTATCTCTTTTGGAAAGAATGATGGAACGATCTCAAATTCAAGGCACAGTCCCAACCGCGTTATTCAGCCTTCCTCAGTTACAACAAGTGTGAGTATCTAATACAGTAGTCCTTTATTTGTGTTAACGACTTTATTGTTTTAACAACTCGGACATGCATGTACCTTTGTCGGATATTTCTAAACGAGAGTTTAGTAACATACTGGACCTTGGTGCTACACGCAGTTGAATAGTTTTTTTTTGTTATACCAACTAAGTTAGTTTACATCTGCACACTTTTGTTTACGTAAACAAAGGGTATTGAAGAACAATGGCGTTAGTGGCATACTGGACCTTGGTGCGACACGCAGCTCACAGCTTAAGCTTATTGATTTACAGAACAATAACATTTCTGCTTATACTTCGAGGCCTGCAGATGACAGTCTAGAACTCATGTAAGCATATCAATTACTCGGTACACAAAATCTGATATACGTAAAGAGCGCTCTCTGAATCATACTATTTTTTTCTGGCGAATTTGATGTTGACGGGATTTGAACTCAGGCCATGTGCACCACATCTCATGGCTTTACCAACTAAGCTAGCTGACATTTGCAATTAATCATTTTAATGTGTTTAAATATTGCAGACTCGTTGAAAACCCGGTTTGTGATGGGGACATGGTCACATTACAAAGTACATGCATCCTTCCTCAATCGAATCCATCATACACGACACCACGAAACTGTAAACCGACTGCGTGTACTTCAAACGAAGTTTCGAGCCCCAGTTGCCAATGTGCATATCCATATAGTGGCATTCTTATATTTCGAGCCACTCAGTTTTCCAACCTGCATAACTTCACATACTATGCAGCTTTGGAGCAAAAACTAATGACCACATTTCAGTCAAATAAAGTACCAGTTGATTCAGTGTCCCTCAGTAATATAACCAGAGATGCATCAAACTACCTTGACATTGCCTTACAAATCTTCCCTCTCTGCCAAGATCGATTTAATCGGACGGAGATTTTGACTATCGGTTTCATGATGAGCAATCAGACTTTCAAGCCACCATCTTATTATGGACCTTTCACTTTTCTTGCTGATGATTATACAACATTTTCAGGTAAAATTAGCCACTCTTGACAAAATTGAGAGGTGGTAAATGGGTCAATTTGGATATATGCCAGGTAGTTTTGTGTCAGGTCATTTTGGGTTTGCGACATATTTCGGCTCGAGTAGGATCATTTCGGATTTTGAATCAGTTTTGGGTGACCTGTTGTCGGGTTTTTCAGGTTTGGGTCAACTCGGGCCGGCTTTATATGAATCGGGTCGCTTCTTGGTAAATGACCCAGACACTTTAGTAGTTTAGTTAGTATTATTTTGACTAAGAAATACTATTTACAGTATTTATTAGGGACGGTTATAACAAACAACTTTTATCTTAATGTATATATTAATACTCCCTCCTAGTCACTCATTTCTTCCCCTTTCCCTTTTACACAAAAATTAAGGAAATGAATTTGGACCACACAAAACACACTACCCCACATACAAATGAATTTATACCACACAAAACACACAATCCCAATTCCCACATCCAAAAAAGGAAAGATGGAAGAAAACCCGACTTACCAAATAAGGAAAGAGGAAAGAAATGACCGACTAGGAGGGAGTATTATTTAGTATTAATTGGTTCGGGTTATTTTGGGCCACTTCAAGTTACTTCCAATCAGGTCAATTTTGGGGTGGTTGGTTTTGGGTCGATCGATCATCAAGATTGGGTTAATTAAGAGTCGGGTCGGTCGCCACAATCTAGGTCGGTTTTAAATCATTTTCAGGTTGTGTCAACTTTGTCTGGTGTACTTTTGACTTATTGTATAGTTCGATTTTACGTTTTTTTATAGGGAAATTTTAGACCCGCTTAAAAAAAACAGCTGAATTAGAGGGAGTAGATGGCACTTCTATTTATTGTATATTTTCTTCTCTAAATATTGTCTCTTTTCAGATGAAGACGGTTCGGAATCTAGGCCGAAACCAAACAAGAAATCCCATCTTGGTACAATTCTTGGGAGCATAGGAGGTTCTTTACTTGCGGTACTAACAGCAGTAGTCGGAGTATGGCAACGTAAGTATGTTTGCAAAGCGGTGAAGTGTACTATTACATGTATTTGTTATTGTTGTACTTGTAACAAAGGATGCAATGAAGGAATTGAGCATGATAAGTATCAGAAGGGAAAGTCGCAGAATCCGACATTGGAGATCGAGGAGAAACTTACCTACCGTGTATCGTATTGGGATAACTACTACATAAAGTAAAGACTAAGGAGTTATGTCGTTAATTGTCAAATGGGTTGGAGATGTAACCTTTTTAGAAGTATAAAATGGACTTTCACCCAAACTTCGCAAAGGAGTTGTAAGGCGTTTGTTTTCCTTTTTTGAAGGAAGAGTACTTTGTTACGGGTAAGAATCGAACTTTCAATTCATGGTTTGAGTAAAAGTGTTATTAAAGTCTTTTTACTTGAGCTAATTCTTGTTCTTTCAAACGAAATTGTAAGTGAAAGTATCCGTTTATATTCTATGATATGATGAACAATGTGTGATATGCTCCTATCAAACTATCTTTAACTATTGCACCATATTTGTGATTTTATGTTTGTATTGTAAAGCTATTTGTCAATTTGTGTCAAATAGCTTAAAGGAGTTTGTGTTAATTAATGTGTAAATAAAAATTGAGCTTAAAGTTCACATATCTCAATGCAAATCTTTTCCAACTATTTTGTACCATTTAAATATATTTTTTGAGGTTATTATAAAGCACAAATTCTTATTTCAGACCGAGTTATCCGTCTTAAGCTTAAGACGGATACCATATTCTCTCACAAAATACCCATTAAGGGTGAGTGGAGAGCACATGGGGGGAGCCCACCTTGTCCCCTCTACTCATTTCCTCTCACAAAATACCCGTTGTAAGATCCGACCCGTCTTAAGCAAGACCTACTGATTATAAATAGGGGATACTGGGTACTAAGTTACCTATTTTTTTTTCAAGATTTTGACCTTGTAACAAACAACATTACTAGGAGTAATAGAGCTTGACATCGGGCCGGGCTTGGCCACCTTTGCCTAGGACCGGCCCATGTGAGGGAGTGAGCTAGGGTATCTCACGAGTCATGCCTGACCTAGGACCGGATTATGGAGAGGGCGAACCAATTCAACATTAATTTCTTTTTATCTGTAAGCAGCTATGCCAACCAAGCCGGACTATTAAAATTGTGACCGAAATCTGACTCTGTCTACAAGCCGGGTTATAAAAAGTGGGTCCCAAATCCCGTTCGGGTTGCAGGTTATAAAGGCTGGCTTTGTAGGCCCGTGGGCTTACCAAAAATCGGGCTACATCTAGGACCGGGTCAGGACGGGCTAACCCGCACTTTTAGCCCGCTCTACTTACAACTTTACAAGCAAGACAGCAGCCCACCTATCATTTAACAGAACTCAACCAAAAGCAATACAAAAAAAAACACTATTAATACATTATTTTCTAAGCAAAAACGAACTTTCAACAAACTCTCTTTCATTCACCAAATCAATCCATCTTCCTTAATTTTCACTTAATCCTCTAAAAACCAACCAAAAATAATCTTATCTCAACCACTATTACACAAATTCATACTCTTTATTTCTTACCCTAAAAAATCGGTCCTAAATATGGTTGATTTCAACTCACACACCAAAAACAAAAAAAAATTTCTATGTAAAAATGAAGTTTTTGCATTCAAATTATAAGCATGGAATAAGAGCTAAAGAAAATCACAACAAAATAAAAAATAGTTTCCACTATTTTTTTCATAAATTCTTTAAATGGGTTCTTTGGATTTGTCTTTCTTTTTATTTATTCATCTCTTTTCCTTCATTCAAACATTCAAATTCTCACAAATTACAACCTCGGACTCTCATTCAACAATCTTCCTTAACCAAAGGTTCGATATTCTCAGCTGGTCTCTTGTAAAACCGTTGCATACTTGCATGGCATGTAATAGTCATATAACAGCTTATGCACCTCATTTAAGGTCATTATAATGCATTTACGTCTCATTTATTGCTATCATTAACGTTTCTAACGTTACAAATTTGTCTATAATTTTTACAGATTCATCACAAGATTTGAATTTGAATTTGAAATTGAAGGTATATGTGTATGAATTACCAAGAAAATACAACATTGATTGGCTAAAAAATGAGAGATGTAGCAAACATTTATTTGCATCAGAGGTGGCCATTCATAAGGCATTATTAGAAAGTGATGTGAGAACATTTGACCCAAATGAAGCAAATTACTATTTTGTCCCTGTATATGTTTCTTGCAATTTTAGCACTATTAATGGCTTCCCTGCTATTGGACATGCTCGTACCCTCATCTCGTCTGCTATCGAATTGATTTCTTCCGCTTTTCCTTATTGGAATCGGACTCGCGGGTCAGATCATGTCTTTGTTGCTTCTCATGATTTTGGTGCTTGTTTCCACACTTTGGTACGTTCTTTTTATTCTTTGTGAAATTTATTAGAACTTGCTAACGAGTAAAAATATACAGTACTCTGTAATCGTTGGAATGGAAGAAGTATGACTTTGAAACGTATAAAAATGTATTGTACAAGTTTAAAACGGTTTGAGACAATGTCTATTGAGTCATTTGAAAATATGTGTCATATATCTGATGGGTATGATCGTATAACATTGAGTCGTGTTCATTGTTATGGTATTAAAAGATTGAACTCGAGCGATATAATAAATAAAGAATCCACTCTAGTTGGTCTCGAACTTCTCACTAATATAAAGGGCAATAAAGGACTCGAGTCAAACGTATTGTTGATCTTCTTTTAAAGTTTATTACGAGGTTTTGTACAGGCGGAGTGCCTAACTTATATGATATTGTAATACGAGATGAAATTCGGTGAATAAAACTCGAAAATGTGAAAGCAATTTAAGAGTGTGTACTAAATATTTTGCCTTTGTCGAGTTCAATTTACTCTACTCTTTAAATTTATTTTCGTATATCAGATCAAATGTAATGAATTGGACCGAACTTCAAGAGTAAAGACCTAAAGAACCATACATGTGAGTAAATTCCTAAGTTAAGATAGTCCCATAACGCAACTAGTAACCTCTCAATAGAACTAGACAACATACATGTTAGTCTAGTTAAGATTGTCCCCCCTTTTTAATTCTTTGTTCTTTCCAATAAAAACCTTGATCTTAGCAACTTTTTATGCATATATCTAGTTAAAATAATCCACCAATTGAGTACATTATACATTTATGATTTATCCTTGTGTTTTTAGCTAAAAATGTGAGTTTAATGACACATCAATAATCATACAATTGCCCATAAAAAGTCCCTACAATATATTATTGTCTCATGCCAAGTTGCCAACTCTTAGCTCACAATGATGATAAAGTTTATATGAGAACAATTTTGCTTTTTAAATATTTACATTATAAATTTCAGGCTCTCATTTCACTGCTTAAATTTTAGTTTTATTTCGAGGAGACTAAATAAAATAGCCCATGGATTAGCTAAATAGGCTATTAATCAATAAATCCTCATCCTTTACCGTTGCCAAAAAAGAAATTACATTTTTTTAATTATTTGTGAGCAATATTTTCTTTCTTACCTAGTTACATAAGCTGATACGTTTTTCTGTTGCCTTGTGTAACGGTTTTCATAATTTCATACACTATGAATCACGCATATATAAAAGGTACTCATCCATATTACTATATTATATCGTACTATATTTAATCATATTTCTAATTATTCTCGGCTTGTTTATTTCGTAGGAGGATGTAGCAGTATCAGACGGGATACCGAATATATTGAAAAAATCAATAATATTACAAACATTTGGAGTAAAATACAAGCACCCATGTCAAGAGGTAAATCATGTGGTCATCCCACCATATATTCCACAAGAAAGCATACAATCAACCCTAAAGAAATGGCCTTTGAATGGTCCACGTGATATTTTTGCATTTTTTAGGGGTAAAATGGAACTTAACCCTAAAAATGTCAGCTGTCGTTTTTATAGCAAGTACGATATTTCTCTTCTCTTTATTATGAAATTCCCATTTTACCCCTTGATTATAGGAGTAGTATTCAAAGTTAAAATTGTTACGTAATTTGGTTGATTTTTTCACGTAATTGGAATAAGTTTATTATTAGTTGATAGTAACAAGCAATAATACAACGTAAAACACGTAAATGAATGTTATACTTCTTCTGTCTCACTCATTAGTTATCATTTGATTTCGGCACAAAGATTAAGGAAATGTGAGATATAGTAATATAATAATCTTCTCAACGCTACCATTTGCACATGGGTTAATATATGCAATGAATAGAAATGATAATTATTGACTGATACAACGAAAAATGAAAAATGATAACTATTGACCGGAACAGAGAGTATCTCATATATATGGCTATAATACGTGTGTGTCTCTTGTCCGTTTTCTTAATAATTTACTAGTCAAAATCGTCATCGTTATAATTTTATCGTTGTCGACATAATTGATACGGAGTATAGTATAGGATTTAAAAATAAATTTGATGAAGTATACGTAATAGTCATTACTCATTATTAGCCGACTTTGTTTATGAATTACTAATTTGTTCTTGATCATGCCTTGTGTGATGTAATAATACCATTATTTTTGATCCATTAGATTTGTAGGGTCGTCTCGTTAATTTTAAGCAGTGATTACAAATAAAGCTAGGCAATCAGTTTTTCTAACATATGCCCTAAGAACAACATTATTAATTAGCTGGATATGGAAAGATTCGTAAGATATTTTCACTAATTCCGGTAAAAGTGTGTTCATACTTGCATTTTTGGTGGGAATATGTTGTGAATCTTTCCATATTCAGCTTTTAAATAGATAGACGATAAAATACTTGTCTTGTGTCTTATATAATGTGACTTCTATAACATGATCGTGTTACCGTTATACAATAATTTATATACTTTGTAATCAAACTATTTTAACTTTTAATGGAGACTTATTTTATTTATTTGCAGGGCAGTGAGGACACAAATATGGAGAAAATATAACAATAACCCGAGATTTTACTTGAAGAGAAATAGATACGCGGGTTACCAATCAGAAATAGCACGTTCAATCTTTTGTCTATGTCCATTGGGTTGGGCTCCATGGAGTCCGCGACTGGTTGAATCAGTTGCTTTAGGTTGCATTCCGGTCATCATAGCAGACGGTATTCAATTACCATATGAAGAAGTCATACCATGGGCTGAAATTTCACTTGTAGTCGCTGAAAATGACATTGTAAATTTAGGTAAAATCCTTGAGCACGTGGCAAGGACAAACCTCACGAGTATACAGCGAAATCTGTGGGACCCAAGCTTACGGCGGGCCCTACTTTTCCATGGTAGGGTTCAAGTAGGTGACGCCACGTGGAATCTGTTGCGTACTTTGGAGCGTGGGGTGCACACCAGGTTTGGAGTTTCGGACCAGTAAGATAGTCCCACGTGGTTTAAACAGTTCTTACAAGGGTTTGGTCATTAGTTATGAAGACACTCACAACTTATTTAGATAATGTTACAAAGAAAGGAATTATGAGACGTCGTAACCTTAGGACATGTCATTGACACTTTGACAGTTACAAGAATGACATGTTCTTCCTTAGAGAATGATGTGTCCATGGCCGCGATGGAACTAGGTCCAAGGGTTATATAATATAATGATAGTTGAGGGGCAAGACTCGAAAATTTTAACTAAAATTTCAAATTTTTCATCATCTAAAGTGATCATTTCTCACCTGCTAACATTCTCTTTATTTCCGCCATTGTTCACATGAAATCAATCGGGGATAGTTCATATTTGGTTTTACGGTGTCGACCTAGCGTTCCTAGTCGTTCTCTAACATATGCGGAAGTTTCGATTAGATGGCGTGATTTGATTCGAGAAAAAAAGGAGAAAACATGAATATAATGGAGTTCTTATTCCCTGCTTTTGGGGTTATAAAATGTCGAACTTAAAGTGAATGGATGTTACAAAATGGGGGCCAAAATGTGCTAAAAAGGGTCCTTTAGCATTGTACAGGTAGATAATATGAGCATGCATGTGGGATTATACATGTAAATAAGGAATTTAATATGTCAGATAATGCCACTATCACACTATGTATAACAGTATAAGTCACTTTAGTATAACTATAATCGATATATGCGTGGTCCCACTTCAAGCGGAAGCCATTGCGATTAAAGATTTCATAAACTGGGCTAATGAAGAAGGCTATCTGCACCTGGAAATCAGCACGAACTGCCTTAAGCTAGTTCTAATCTTGACTGGAGAAGAGCAGATGCCATTGAGCCTAAAACCATCTATTGAAGAGATTCGCTTGTTTTTTACGAGACTTGAATTGTGTTGCATTAGTTATTGTCTTAGAAGTTGTAATAGAATATGATAATATCCCACCACTTAGCTCATAAAGCATTCTAGGCTATGGTTTGTTGTCGAAAAAAATTCCTTTAATGCAAATAATGACATTTTAATTACTTTGAAGATCTTTGGATTCATTTTACATTTACACAAGATGTTCGGAGTAATTTTTTTTATCATGTATCGAAGTAAGAATCACCAACATGATCCCCATCTGACCCGTATGGCGAGACCCTAGGAAGGCACGAGTCGTAGCCACTCCCACTAACCCGAAACCCGAAACCTTGAAATTTTTGTAACTACTAACAAAAGGGGTCAAGTGTACACATCCTAAATGACAAGCTTGTTTGCACATGAATTTGTGTTTAATTTTTTGCATGGTTAGTGGTTATTTGTGGAATATGTTGCGTACTTTGGATAGCGGGTCCAATTGCGACCAGACCTTGGTTTTAAAAGGCGCAAAGCACACCAAGGCGAGGAGATGAGGGCCTGCGACAACATCGCAAAACAGGTGAGGCAAATGTAGCCATTATCTGCTAAATAATAATTTATGGATGGTTACTTTTTATCCAAAAAATGGTGACATTTTGTCCGTCATGAGATACTGAGACTCTGAGAGAGACCAACGATGTCTAGCACATTTATATTGAGCAGCTAACAAGAAATTTCACAGCAGCAAAATTGTGCACATTCAACCCTTCTTACATCAGCATGGCCTTTGAGGAACTGATAAGAACCAGCAACCAAAGAAATTGCTTACTAAAGCATGAAGTCCAGGACCATTTAAGATGTAATAATTAGAGCACCCTGGGCAGCAGAATCAAGAGTCGTCAATAAGAGATCGCAACTGTTGTCGGAAAGTAGGGGATTTGTCTGCCTTAACAGCAATCACTAGTCCGGTCATCCGATAATCTTTTAGCTGTAGTTATAACAAGTTAACAACCATCATCAAATGGAAGAAAAGGACAGTCATGTACGCTATAATGAGTAATTTTATTGTTAGTATCACAGATACTCATGTAAGCATGGTTTCTTTTTTTGAGAAAGTATGCAAGCATTTTACATAAAATGTTATATGCATCAATGCGATGAGCATTTTTTCTAAATTGTAATTCTATACCTCAATCAGAAAGAAGTGCATGACAGGACAGGTATACGGAAACACAGAACTAACCTCTTGTGCAGCCGGCGGTTGCGTTTTCAAAGGAAAGGTGAATGACCATGAGCAGAGCTGAGGTACCCATTAAAGATAATTAGATAGTGCAATTATCAAAATTAGTGTAGACATAATCATGTTGCAAATAAACAAAAAGGCATCGGACTCAGGGAAAACCTGATGAAAAAGTTCATCTTCTGCCTTGACGTAAATCAGATCTTCGTTACTGCCACTAGTTGACCCTTTCTTATTTCGCGCAATTTTCTACATCCGACCATTATAAGAAAAGATAAACGTATACGCGACCGTTGCTAAAAAGGGTGTAGTTGTTCAGAACAATAGAAACATGGAACAGAATAGTACCTTGTATACTCTAGAGACCAATAAGAAGTGTTTAAAGCGGAATGATTTACGGAGATCCACTGTCGGCTTAAAACAATGCAAACAAATATGATTCTTAAGTTAGACACACATCACATCAACACGGAACACGGAAACTTGAATGAGCCGGTCTCGCAAATGAGACACAAAAGGATTTGAATGGACAGACATGTCAGACTGTTTCACACAAGTCTAACTGTCACTATTGCAGATAAATAAGTCATCTTACCTCATCTTCCGTCGCCCAAGAAATTTCATCAAACAGTGCATCATAAAGAGGCGGCAACAGCTGAGGCGGAAGATTAGTGACACGCTGAGAAACAATCAGGCCAACATGCTGAGCGTCGTCCCCCAAAAGAATTTTCAGCTTACCAACTGGACCCTCCTCTGGACATACTTTGAGCAAGTAGTCCTTGAGTTCAGCAATACACTTATGATCCTGGAATAACAAGACTGGAACTATTGAACATTGTATATTCATAGAACACGAAATATTTAATGCTAAATTCTACGCAGTTACAGCTTAGAAATCTAAACAAATGGCGATAACAACCACTCATATCAAACAATAAGAGTAAGACAGTTGTAATACCTTGTATCTCCCTAAATTCAAAACTGTAAGAAATGCGAATAATCCCTCATCTTCATCGTCCTCTATCCTGACCACAGATCCAACAGTTGTCTGTGCGATTATTATGTCCACAAAACCACTTAGATCCCATTGCTTATCATCAAGATAGTTGGGTAGTAGAGTCTTCACTCCATGGAAGTTATCGGGTTTCGGGTCAAAGAATGCAAAGTCTGCCTGGACGACTTCCTTAAATAAATTAGTAAAAAAAATATATAAGTGGCTTATCAAATGTCATCCTGCGGGCCGAATTTTAGCTAAAATGGGATGAGCGGAAGCATGCTTACTTCAAGTGATCCTTCTTCAGAAGAGCTAACTTCAGGTGCTTCTTCTTCAGAAGAGTCTGATGCTGATGCTGGATCATTTGCCTTTAAACCATGGTTGGCCACGCTAGCTAAAATGTCAGAAATGTTGTTAACCAGCAGCATATACATTAAAGATAATGGAAATCGAGGATTTGTCTCAAAAACAGACACACATGATAGCTTGACATTTAAAGGAAGTCATACCGTCAAACTTGGAGTTAGAGGATTTGTTGAAGGCTGAATAAGTTGCAGCAGCTCTAGAAATTGAACGACCAAATGGTGAGAAGGTGAATGGGCAAGGCGCCAACAGTCCAGATCTTCGAGGTTTTCGAGCCATTCTTACTACGGCACAAAATAAAAGTCGAGAAAATAAGTAATATAACAACAACATTACCCCAGTGCATCAATGGCTCCCGCAAATTTCAATAATTCGTTAAGAAGGAACTCTAATCGCTGGCTGTCATACAACTTATTTTTGCTTATTTTAAGAGAAGTTTCCCTTACCCTATAATTTGCGGTTGCCCTTGAGGCATGTTGTTTAGAGAAATATGTATATGTTACATTTAAATACGCCTAATAGAAACACATTTGGGTTCAGGAAAAAGTTAAGAGTAAGCCAGAATATTGACTACTATTATCAAACGCAAAAGAAATTTTCACTTAATAAAAACACACAATAATTCAACTGATAATTTGATGCATAATATGCAAAATGGTGCATTATGATTCTTCAAACCTCTTTTTATTCAATCTATAGGTAAATGCTGAGCAAAGACAAATCGGACATTGAACTCGAAAGTCCCCACATTTGCAATTATACATTAGAGACACATTTATACATATCAAAACATGAGATTAAAAAAGACAATAAGCTGAATTTATAAACAATTGACCATGATTAAACTGCAACAGTAACAATCGAAGAAAGAAAAAACTATAAGCGAAATGTACATATAATGAAGCAAAGGTAATGTGGATGTGGATATCAATGTATGGTTAAAAAAATTTCATCAAGTAACTAGAATGTTTTTTTTTTCCTTTTTAATGCCCTAAACAAGTTTGGTGTCCCGTGGAATTCACGGGTTTATAGCAGTATTTGCTTACTACAGCTATCAGTGATTTCGATGCCACTCTGGGTAAGAGTCTCAGCATCCAAGTTTTGTCATACAGAAACTGCATAAATAAAGCATTTGGTAGGACGTTTCATAAACACGGTGCTGTACTCGCATCAATTTATATGTTCGGAAACATGATGGGCATAACTCAAAGACCAAACAAACAGCATATAACTGAGTCTATAAACATGATGCTATACCTGAAACTCTTACCAATAATTCATTCACAGTTCCTAAACAAAACAAGTCTCATATATACAAAGGTATAAGTGTTGATGTCGTAGCCTGGATTTTGAAGTTCTTGGCCTAATAATCTTCGAGTTAAAAAATGATTATAAACAAACTGGTGAAAACTGCTTATTGTATATATGCCATATCAATACAAGTTTTAGAGGTAGACTCATAATATTTCACCGACTTTACTTTTTTACTAGTCGAGTTGCAACGTTCCGCTACCTTAGTTCGAAAGGGTCATAAAGTATGTAAATTGGAACGGGTTTCCACCTTGTGAACTGACCTGGACAAATCGTTAAAATAGCGATAAACAGTACCAATATAAGGACGCTATTTTATAAACAAACAGTACAAGGACGCTATTTTATAAACAGTACCAATATAAGGACGCTATTTTATAAACAGTACCGACATAATCAATAATTCCTACTCCGTAATCAGTACCAAAATACTCCGTATATCTTTTATCTACAAATAGTACCAAGTCGCCTTTTTACTCTAGTTTTTTATCTAACAATAGCTGCTATACTAATCACAGAACAATTATCTAACAATAACAGCGATCATTTGAAATGATATAGCAGATTTGCTTCATCATTGAAACAACACTAATATTATGAAGAAACGATAAGATAAATACTGATTTATTTATAAATACCTTGAATAAAACAGCGTCGAAGGAGGATCCTACACAGTGTGAGAAACAATGGAGGGTTGTGTGAGAAACAATGGGGTTTTGTTGTTTAAGTTGTACCGTTTTTCTAAAGAAGCCCGGCCTCTTACAAGTTGTAACCCGATCCGAAAAGTGTGCCCCGAAATCTGATTTGAAGTGATTTGAAATGGCCCAAATGACCCAAACAGCGGTTATTTTAAGCAAAATCTTGACCCGAAACGATCTAGACTGACCAGGCTGAAATGACCCGACCAATAAATGACCTGATAATTATTGACTTAAAAGTGAGCTGACCTGACCTCGACCCGAATGACCCATTTGTCAGGGCTACGACATGGCAAAAGGATGTCAATAACTAAGTAGATGAGAGTTGTGCACGGTTCCTTCCTCTCTAGAATAGATACACACGGCCAAAAGACACATACGCACGGTTAAGAGCCTAAGAGGAGATGTCTATGGTTCATCATTGAGTTTTCGAGGTTTAATTGAGGACTATAGGTGAGAAAGTTACTGAGATATTTTAAAAAAGACTAAGGATTGATAGTTTTTCATACAATTAGTTTTAAAAATTGTTTCAACTTTACTAGACTTGACCCATAACTTAATGAGTTGGGTTTCACTAATTTTGAGTAGAAAACAAAGCTCCAACCTATTTGGGCCAATTAGTGACTGTTTTAACCCGATTAAGCTAAAATGGAATTCTATAAAAATAAAGGCAAATATTAATAAATTTGTGGTTGAATTTTTTTTTCCAATGGAATAAAAGTGCACATTATCAAATTACGACTTTAATAAATTACTCATTAAGATAAAAATTAGGGTTTTTTGACAACTGCTACCTACTATAGTTCATTTTTTACCAATTGCTACCTAAGTAAACTTTTTTTAAAAACTGCTACCTGAATGCTCGCTTTGGGAATCTTTTAGTACTAATGCATATAATAACTTAAATTGAAACAATCTCAGCCCTTGATTTTAAAACTTAGTCTTAAGTGGTTATTTCTATTCCTATTTTGCCCTTACCACCAACCTTCTAACATCAACCTCATACAACCTTACTCTTTCATGACACTTAATTGAATTCATCCTTTTCAACCCAATTTTTCTTACTCATTCAATTTGTTCATCTTAAGCATAACTCCAAAATATTAATCTTGCTTCTACATTTTATTTAACTCTTCAACTCTTTCCTTAGCTGTTTCCACCTTAGCTGTTTCCAATTTGAGCTTCTCCTCTTTTTTTTTTGGTCAACAAATCTGGGTTTTTTTTTCTGGGTTTATATCAATCACCAATTAGGTTATATGAAAGAAATTAGGTCAACAAATTTGAGCTTCTCGTCCTTAGTTTTTTCTGAGTTTAACTCTTCTCCTCTTATCAGTTAATGGAAGGGAGAAAACCTTAATTTGGGAAGAAATTAGGTTTTTAGATGACAAATTTTGTACGATGATTCAATTTAGATGAATTTTATATTATAGAAGTAAGAATTTAAATCTAGGAAATTAGGGTTCTAGATGATAGATATTGGGAGAAAATAAAGAGAGGTAAATTGTGTTTATTGTTTGGGGAAGCTTGTAAGAATAGGATGAGAGTGAAAGTGAGGGTATTTTCGTCTAAGAAGGTAGTATTTGGAGGCTCGGGGGTTATTGGTACTAAAATGTTCCCGAAGCAAGCATTTAGGTAGCAGCTTTTAAAAAAAGTTTACTTAGGTAGCAGTTGGTAAAAAATGAACTATATTAGTTAGCAGTTGTCAAAAAACCCTAAAAATTATGAATATTACATTTAACCAACATGCTAAAATCGCCAGTTAAAGTAGCGATTTATGCTAAATCGCTACTTCGAATCCTTATTGGTTATAGCTCCCATAAGCATTAGCTACTGTTTTTGGGTGTAATAGACATAGGAAGTACATCACTACTTTAAATAGCGTTGTAGCCTTGTTCACTACTTGAAGTAACGATATGCCCGGTAAAACCTGAAGGAACATCGCTTGTTTGTTTGATTTTTTTAGGGTAAGGTATCGCCTTGTCCACACATCTATATCTATATCTGTTTATATCTATATCTATATAATAACATTAAAAGGCTAGCTTGAGCATATAATTGAGACACGTGGCATCATAAAATCTATAAGAAACCTTCATATGAAACTCATAGACTAATTCATACCCCGTAATAATAAAACCTTTGTATAATTAATAGAGCATAATCATTATCATATTTTTTAATCTCTAATAATTTTCTTTTAGCTATTCATATTCTTCTACTCTTTCTCTCCTCTCTCTATTCAACTAATGCAAGTCATAATTTAACGTAAGAGGAGGTCTTTAACCTTTAGGATGAGCACTTTTATTTTCCCCTTATTTATGAGTATATAATTTTCATATGCTTAACGAAATTTTTAAAATGGACGAGTAATATATAGTATAAGAGATATAATAAACGATCCCGTGAATTTCACTGATAATTAAACTAGTTATTAATATAAAATGTGGAAAGATAGACAAGATATTATTATGAGAAATCCAAGCACTTACTCATTTTTACCATATTTAATGAGTCGGGTGATGTCATTTATGTATAAATCACACTTTAATAGAACTATAATTCCTTTAAAGCAAACAATGACATTTTAGTTTGTAGATCTTTGGATTCGATTTACATTTACACAAGAAGTTCAAATAAAATCTTTGAACAAGTATAGAATCAAGAATCACTAATATGATCCACATTGTCGTGTGTATAAAATTTAACACTCTGGTGTAAGAGTATGATCTCTCCTCGAATCATGACAATAATTATACACCATATGGTTCCCTTGAGCCCATTGCATCGCCGAGACTTGTTGCGAGCTCAAAACACCCGACCCGTATGGCGAGACCCTAGGAAGGCACGAACCGTAGCCACTCCCTCCTAACCCGCAACCCGAAACCTTGAAATTTTTGTATCTACCCACAAAAGGGGAGTAGTTGTAATTAGCCTTGTACTTGCCATCCTCTGTGGCCCATGAAGAGGCATCCCAAATGGACCCATAAGCCCACATTGGCCTATTTGGGAATGTTGCATCATTTTTCCTTGGGTACCTTCTTATTGGGATATCATCCACAAAGAATCTGCAAAGTGGGCCGAAATTATGGGCCAGAGTGCATAAATCTTAGATGACAAGCTTATTTAATCATGAAATTATTTTTTCAGCAACTGTCCTATAAAACCGTCTTATAGCATAAAAGATAGTATTTTCTTTTATTTATATTTTAATTTTATAAACAACCTGACATTTTATGATAAAAACTACAAGTAACTTATTTAAATGTACATTTACTAAGTAATTTATTTGGACTTTTAGGAATTTTAGCTAATACACGACAACTTATGTTATTGTTAGTTTTGTTGCATGTTTGGTTATTTGTGGAAATCCTTCATATGTGTATGTAGACAATAAGACATCATGCCCTAAGCCTAGGAGTACGACATTGTAATATAGCACATCATATTCAGTGTCGGAAACAAGTTTTATAATTAGGGAACGAAAAATTTGTAAACGAACAAGCATGTCATATATTATGTTAAATTAAAAAAATTGGAAGTTTTAACTACAAGTTTTTTACCTTTTCATTGTTTAGAAGGGCTAGCGCCCCTTTAACTATGTCACACATGGATGTACAAAACTCGAGGACTTCGTATATTTAAAAGCTTTGATGTTAAAAGTGTTTGGCAAAGTAAAAGATTTAATGTTATTATCGCTTTATACATAATCTATTCCAGACTTTCTTATTTCATGTCAAGTATGTATCAATAATATTACCTTAATAATGGATTATTAGTGATATGATATACTCTTCCACTTATATATTAGTCAATTATGACAATAAATGTAGTACGGAAATTGAAGTAGTTACATTATTTTATTTTCCCGGCCTTTTTCTATGACTTAATTATTTGTTTGTTCTTTTCTTCACTTTAAAAAGTGTCAATCATATCAACTATTGAAAATCTAGTGTCATTTTGATCTTAGACATCCTAGCTTCTACCTTTAGAACTCTAAGAGGTCATGAGCTCTGCATAAATATCTGCAAAGCTCATAACCTCGACATAAATATCAATTTTACTGAATACCTTTTATTTTCATTAAAAAGAGTCAAATGCACTATTCAAATAAAAGCGAATAATATGACGAGAAATGAAAAGAAATGTCGACGTACAAGATTTGATCCGGCGACCAAAAGATTGCGTAGTTATGGAAATCTTGAGTAGGGTCGAACCATAAGTGAAATTTAACCTCACGTCCAATTAATCTTCCATCACCAGTACCTCTATTATATATATTTGTTTGCAATGTGTATGGTTTTCCAGGAGTTGTTCCAAGAAATTCTATATCAATTTCATCATGGTATCCAGGAAAGTCTTCTTGGTTTGAAAGCTATAAGAAAATTAAAATAAAAAAATTATTAGTCAAATTATTTGGTAGGTAGCATGCATAATTAAGGGACGTGATTTACTATAATTAGGTAAGTAGCACACATAATTAAGGGACAACGATAAATATTAAAACGGTTTTTTTAACGTGTGCAAGAGGGCACACATTAATAAGCTGAATATGGAAATATTTATAAGACAATCTCACTAATTATGGTAAAAGTATATTCATACTTGCATTTCTGATGAGAATTTGTTGTGATTATTTACATATTCAGCTTATTAATGTGTGTCCTTAGGGCATACGTTAGAAAAACCGATATTAATATCCATTTGGACCAATCTATTTGATTAACCTATTTTAAAACTTTATATATAGTATCAATTTTAGAAAGTTGCACAAAATATAAATAAGGATTGTTAATTCTGGAGCACATGTTAATAACCTATATATATAAAAAGAAAGATTCATAAGAATATATCGTAAGAAATTGAAATGTTTAACGATTATCCTAAGGACATAAGTTAAAAAAAACAATATATAAATATATATGTGAAAGTTAATATAGAATATCATTTTACGTCAAAAGTTAAATAAGAACATTATTAGTTATTACTCGTATTATATATTGTATATGGAATAATAAGGTGGTATATTAGCTTACATAGAAGGATGTGATAACTCCGGCAGTGTATCCTGGTTGTAGCTTTATTGCGGCACTAAAGTAGCCGGACCGATACTGCTTGAGGGACTTGAACCCGCTACCTATACATGAATACGATTATATAAACATGAGATTTAATATATCTAGTACTTCATTCTTGAACAAATAAAATTAATACGAGTATAACAACATAAGTAAATTGTATAATTATGTTACAAATGGATATATGAACTTAATTAATTAGACTAGTAGTAGATTAGACCCCTTCGCCGACACGACCCTGTAGGTATATCGTCTAATCTTAATTCTCTTTTCTTTTCTTTTCTTTTCTTTCTTTTTTTGTTTTGGGCGTAAAGGGTGTTATAAGGGTGGACTTTAATGTTGGCGAGATTTTAACCTAGGTCACGAACACCAACTCTCCTAATATTACCAATTATAAGTTAGTTGACATCTGCTCTAATTTTAATTCTATAGTTAGAGCACTTTAACGCCACGATTTATTTGCTATTTTTTTACATGTGTAATACGAAGAGCCAATTATATTAATTAATCATCGGGTATCAATCCGAAGATTAATAAGAAGATTAAAGAATGATTATCCGAGTACGTTATTGAATGAAGAAGAGGCAAACAATAGAAGAGGAATAATGAAATGAGTAGGAGTGTAGGATAAGATGCATGTTTATTTGAATATTTCATTGATAGGCTCATTATACTAATTGAACTTTACTTGTGGAGCAATTTATGAACTTAGGTACTAGCTAAGTCGTATGTGTAAAAGGTAAGATGAAATTTTCATAGAATTTCTCAAATTGGCATTGGGGTTATGAGTCGTTTGTCATTGGTATCAATTAATCCCGAGAATGTTATTAGTTACTCTCTCCTATTCACCAGATTCTTTACAAAAAAATTTCTATGTTTAACCGAGTACTTTTGTTGCCTTTTTTAGGTCTAAATGAATGATTAAAATAACAAAAGTACTCTTTAATAATATCACATGTATGTAAGGTTTTCAA
Source organism: Heliosperma pusillum (assembly GCA_022085475.1). Lineage (NCBI taxonomy): Eukaryota > Viridiplantae > Streptophyta > Magnoliopsida > Caryophyllales > Caryophyllaceae > Heliosperma > Heliosperma pusillum. The sequence goes on along the minus strand of JAIUZE010068543.1, from coordinate 103,363 downwards.
ATTCCACACCAAAAACAGATGTAAAGAACCTGGTGAATAGGAGGGATAATTACTTAGCTCAATCCAGTATCAATGTATTGAGAATTAAGATCAATTGTTAGTATTTGACTTTGATAATGAAATTACGTTGAAATTAACGTAACTTATTAATGTGTCACGTTGCATTCAACAGAACATTTGTTTTGTTTTAGTTATATATACACATCAGCTTAAAATGTTGTAACTTGTAAGTGGTTTATACGATAATGAAATGTCGGTTAATGCTAACTTATTAACAATCGAAGTTAGATGATTCGATAAAAAGAAACGAGGATTAATTACCGGAAGATCGATCGAGCCAAAGAGTAAGAGTATCACCCTGGACATTTTGATGTTGAGCACCCCATAAAGTTCTAAAGTTTTGATAGAAACTCTTTGAAGCAACTTGTGAACTTGGGTAGTACCCTGGTGATGGTTGTGCATTAATCAAGCTATTACTAATCATAATTAGCACAATAACACACCATTTATGAGCCATTATTATATGTAGGATGAACTACCTCAAAATAACTAGATGTTGATAATAACTTGGAAGAGTAGAGTTGGGTTGTGTGACTACTTCAAAATCTTTAGTGGGTATATATAGGAAGATTTTGCTTGTAAGCTTATATGATATTATAATACGGAAAATCATAGGCCGTTATTAGGTAGTACCGAGTTTCAGTATCACCTCCAAGAAAGACTAGTAGAGTTGAGTTGTGTGACTACTTCAATGTCTTTAGTAGGTATATATAGGGAGATTTTGCTTGTAAGCTTAAATGATATGGAGTATTATAATACCAAAAACGATAGGGCGTTATCAGGTAATAATGAGAGTTTCAGTATTAACCTTTCAAATACATTATGTCGATCTTACATAATAAAGAGCGACATGTGTAAAGACGACCAGGTATACGTTAAAAAGGGTGATACTGAAACTTAACATCACCGACTCACCGAGTGACACTGTTGCATTAATATATAATGATGAAGAATTAAGACTATTAGGAGTAACTGTTTGAAAGCATCAGTTGACAAGGAAGTTGATGAATATATATTGATAAAATAGGACAAATATTGGGAAATATCGTGATAAATAAAGTTTAGCACCACTTTGCTTTCTGTTGCACTCAATTGACAAATTTTTTTCATATGCTTTTATTAAGGAAGTATTTTCATAACGACTTGACATTTTGGAATTTAGTTACATAAGGTGTAACATTGTACACATATAGTTATTCAGTAGGTCTTGTTTGCGACGGATCGGATCTTGCGACGGGTATTTTGTGAGAGGAAATGGGTAGAGGGGACAAGGTGGACACCCCGTATGTGCTTCTCCACTCACCCTTAATGGGTATTTTGTGAGAGAATATGGTATCCGTCTTAAGCTTGCGACGGATAGTGTCCGTCACAAATGAGAATTTGTGATAGTTATTGAGTAAGCCACTACTATAATCTCAAGTGTTGAGAATTAGTATTACCTCTGTTTCAGTCATTTATTTGCCTTTGATTAAAATACTTCTCACAAAAAATAAAAAAGGTAAACAAATAACCGGGACACAGGGTGTATATGATAGTACGTTTTTATTCATTAATATTTCATTTTAACCAACCCCTTCGACTATATGTCACCTACCTATAACCTATTCTTCAAAATCTTGATTATATATTCATGTTCCCTTATATATATAAATATATATATATATATATATATATATATATATATATATATATATATATATAATATACTGAGTGTGAGTTTAGTTAAACTGAACGTACAGTTTAGACTTAAATCTTGTAATAGAGCTTTATACATGATCATAAAACTCGCATCTTAGCTCAGGAGTTTGATGAAATTTTGAAAATTATGCTTGTATTTATTAGCTGGGGCTTAATGTTTTCCGAAAACCGTCATCATCCACAAATAGGATTAAACCTCCTGTGGTATAATAGCATTGTATAACAAATATAAACTTAATTAATCGAGCTTATTTGTATTTTTTTTGAACTCGTTTAAAATTTAGTTTTTTTTTAATATTAAGTGAATGAGCTCATAAACTTTACCGTAAACCTAATAAACTTTACAAAAAAACTCGAAAATTTTATTATAAAAGTCGAAAACTACACCATCAATTTTATAACAACTGGTTATATGATCCATAAACTTGATCAATTAATCACTAAATAATTCCTCATCTTTACTAACCTGCATGTGTTTGTTGTTGACTACCGAAGGGTGCGTATACAATAGTTTATCTCCCTCTATTTCTTTTTGCAATTTTTTTATTTGATCTCATAGGTAAATTGACTAAAATCACTAAATGCAAACATTTTTAGACTTCTAATGAAAAAATACTTCTGATATTTCATACACCTTTTTTAATTCATTATTTAAAACGGTTGTCTGACGTTATAAAGTTGTGACACATCACAAATAAGATTTTGTGAAATATGAGTGGGTAATTATACCGGAGTAGCTTTAAGTTCAAACGTAACATACTAATATGGCATAGGGTTATTCTTATCGAGCCAGAGCGCCATACATCAATATAGTTACCACCATCTCACATGCACCCATTATTTTAGGCGTCTCCACTTACTGCATATGAAACGATGGCATCAAAATTGGTGATCACGTGGTATCGCCAACTAGCTCATTTTCCACAAAGTAACTAACATTATAAAAAAAAAAAATTAGATAATATAGATAATTAATGAGTAATACTCAAAATAAAAATAGATACTCCGTATAAGATAACTATTCATCAAGAATCAGGACAAAATCGAGATCGAATCCGTTGTCATCCGTACTCATGAATACTTAATAGTTTGTTTGATGGAGTATTCGTTTGTTGTCCAATTACTTTCAAAATCGTCATGTTGTCTCATTGTCTCAATCTTGGCTTTTTCAAGAATTAGTCGCATTCATTTGGAGGTATTTTTTTCATAATCTTACCGACAAATTCACAAGTGTACTACAATTTCCCTAAAAACCTAATTATTATAACTATTAAATGGTTGAATTTAAATGCATTTAGTTTTATACGTATTTTTTTATGGAATCATTTAAGTCATAGATGGGTCTAAAATTAGAATTGTGTGTCAACTTTTTTGTAATGACCCACATTGGCCTATAATTTCGCAATAATGTAAGTTCTCTTTGTTGCTTTGTATGCAATTCCTCAAATATACTAATCATTTGTGTAACTAATTGTATGGTCATATATTAATCATTCGAATATCAAATTGTAATATCCTTGAATAAAAAATGAAACTATTTTTACAGTACAAGATATTAACGCATATCTACGACACGTAAATGCAAATCTTAAAGGAAAACAACATCACCGACTCTAGAATCTTTTTATTTCGCTATGGATGGAGAGCGAAAAATTAGCTAATTTAAGAAGTATGTTATTAATGATCGTGGAATAATAATGTACTCCGTATTAGACCGGCCAACAACACGACCCAACTCGACCAACATGTGCAATAAGATCCATGTTTCAGCAACTCGTTATTAACCCGCCGCCTCAACCTGTTAGACCATCCGAGACGCTTGTTCAGGGTCCAAAAAGTATGACTTGGTCCCACCCCCGTTGAAAAAATAATAATAGGCATAACGGGTCTATGTAGGGCCAATCATGAGCCAACCCGCTTGGCCAAAGGAGCCTAGCCAGGCCCCCAAGCCTTAACCCGGCATATGGCTAAATTTACTTCATCTGATGTAAGGAGTAATATGTGTACATGAGGTCTATAAAAGTGATAATCAATCTCTACAATTTTGTGCAATGTGTAATTAGGCCCCTTAGGCTTCATTTGCAGCATTCAAGTTTCCTGACTTTAGCCGAAAGTGAAATTAAACCCATTTTTTGTTTTTTCATGAATATTTCACCAAATTTAATTTTATAATCCAATTAAGCAAATATAAAACATATTTTATAACCTTATAGTAGCTTTTATACAATATATATTTGTAATAGCGAATATTTCTAATAAGATAACCATTGTTAGACATTTTATTTTATGCAAGATTTTGTTTTGTTTATTATAAATGAATTTAAGATTTTTCATTAGCTGAATACTTAGTTGTATATAAATTAATAAAGTTGAATTAGTAGTTTTTATTTTTCATTACTAGTCGTATAATATCAACATAATATGACTTTTTTTGTTGAGATTTTAATGAAAATAAAGACGAAGTCATATTTCACCTTTTGTGAAAGCTCAGTGGCTCGATTGCTACAATTGAAACTCAAAGACTTGATTTCAATGATGAAAAAATTAATGGGGTAAATTACCACTTTCGCGGGTTTCGGGTTTAACACTCATATCCAAATTCGAGTAGTTTAAATTCGTGCAACTAATTTTGGTACTAAACTTTATATATGTTGGGCTACAAATGAATGTTATTATACATAATTTATAAAACGATATTATTAGATATGTGTGAAAAATAAATTCATTAAAAAAACAATTGTGTCATTAGTTAAATTTTTAATAATTTTACATGTTTAATTTTTTTTCTCCAAATTAAAATATAAGAAAAAAAGTAACAAACTGTTAGTTTAAAATATATAAATAACACACTAAAATGTGAAATTTTATAAATACCGTGTATGCATTACATGAGCTCTATATTAGTTTTATATTAGTCTGATATACTATCATCTGGTTAATTAAGCTCAATATCACTTAATAGTAAGTACCCCGGTATAACGTATCACTTTCCTATTAATGATCACAAATTCTTATTTCAGACAGAAATATCTATCTTAACTCTTAAGATTAATACAAGTGAAATAATGATCATGTCTATAGATCAGAGAAACATATAATTATTCCCTGAGCATTTTAATTTTGTTTTATCCATATAAAAGGGACACTACTTAACCCGTGTTAACTTAGATCGAGAGACTTAATGATTGATTAATGACGGCACCGTGGAGTCGTGGACATTTTGATTTTATGAGCATTTTAATGATTGACACTTTGATTTTAGTTAATTTTCTTTTAACAAAGTTTATGTTCTTAAACAAGTGTGCTCCACCTAAAATCTAAGTAATAAAAGTCGCGAATATAATTTTGGGTGGGTTTCTTCAATTCACACTAAAGTGTAGCAATTATTTTGAAATATTTCGTTTAATTAATTATGGTCAATTACCCTATTGAAATTGCGGCTAATTTCATGATAAATTTATTATGAGATTATTTTATAATTTAAAGTAAAAATATTATTGCATGAAATAAAATAGAGACAAATTATGGTTTGATTTAAAATAAAATACACACGCTTTTTATGAAAATGTGTACACCGTATGTACAAATTAAAAGAGTTACTTTCGGGCACGTTTACAATAAAAGTGACATGAAAAACACAAAGGGTATAAAAGAGTAACTAGTTTTAAACCCGTGCAAAAAATGCACGAGGCCTAATTATAAGAGCTATTATTGGATTAAAGAGTATAAAAATGAGCTTTATTCAAACGTTGCGCTAATAAATAAGACATTGAATAATTCCCCTAACCGGGCAAAAAAACTTAATCTCGTGTTGATAAAAACATATTTGACCTAATTTACTAAACGAAAATTTTTGTTTCGCAAGATAAATTGTATGACTAAGTTTTGGTTTTTGATTAACTATAAATCTATATGACTAAGTTTTGTTTTCCTAATTTCCTTAAATCTTATAAGATTTTTATAATTTCTAAAGTAATGTTTTTTTATGAATTTTAGTGTGAAATTTTTTCCTTAGACGTATATCATAAATTATTTATAAATCAAAACCAAACTATTTTCATTTATAAGTTAGTTTTATTCATAGATTAAAATCAAATTGTTTAAAAAAAAAATAGATTTGTATGGAAAGTGAAATTAATTAGCATAATAGAGGTGTGAAGGAGAGAGTAATTAATTAATAGGAAGGAGAGTGGGTGGGGCCAATTACTTTTTCATTCATTAATTTATTCAACCAATAGTAACATCTTAAATGATTTAGCTTTTATATAAAGTAGATATTTCAATAACTTAGTGAGATATCGACATATCGTAGTAGCTTTTGATATTTCATTCATATACTTTACCAGATATTTATACAATAATAATAATATTAAAATTATAGCTAAATAAGCTACTTGTACCTTATCTGTTTTACCAAACAAAGCCATAAGATAATATAAAAAGGAGTTGTCCAATAAATAACAATACTACCTTGATCCACAGAACCTTAAATATTATTATTTTTGACTATTTAATACAATATGATTATAATCTATTTATAGAAATTACAATCATAAAATATTAACTTATCAAAATAAAATCGAAATTTTATTAAATAACGAACATCTATGTCCTAAGCCTATTACATATGAGGATATTAATTTCGTAACATGTCATACATCACAAATTGTTTATAAGACACACTTACGGTGAAACTAGTCCGCTGCTTTTAAACTAGGCTCGTTTACATGATTTAACAGAACTTATGATAATCGACATATTTAAGAAGGTCCGTCATCGTGCTGTTAAAATATAACCATATAAGTCTTCATGAATTACCAAATCGTCTTATATATCATAAAACCGTCTTACATAAGAGTTGCCGAACAATTTCTGTGGCTTGCTGAACCCAATCAAGCCCAATCCATGACAACATCATAGACCAAACACCTTTCTCCAAATACCTATTTAAACTGAGACAACACATGAACTCCATCTTTCACAATGGTCCAAATTAAAACTTTACTTATAAGGCCGTGGGCCCTAATAATTAATGTAGCCTTATTGGGCCAAATTAAAAACCCACCATTTTGAATTGATTTAATATTTTTTTTATGGTTTTGTGTAAATAAAAAGTATTTCCGTACCAACAGGCGATAAGTGAGGTAATCTTCCTTGGATATTAGGGTTGTCTATATAGTCTTGGGGCCCTGTGCAAAATTTTTAAAAGAGGGTCCGAACTATATTATAAGTGGCGCAGTGGTTAGTAATTAAACCACGCAGTAATAATGCTCGGTTTTAATTCCTTGTAACTACATTTTGTCTACATGAAGTAAGAATCGAACACATGACCATCTGCTTCATAAAGTCTGTTTCGTATCACTAGACTATATTATTATTCTATTGCTAAAATGCTTAAATAAAAATCAACAAGTCTCATTGAAGACGAACACCCAATTCCAATTTTCCCTCCTACTTGCCTTTTTGTCAGCCAGCGTGACTCGTCTTCACTGAAAACGGAAATCCCCGTCTTCAATGAGAACTAGTGAGTAAATACTGATAGAATCGGAGATCCATTGAATACTTTTATGTCCTCCTAGCGTTAATAGACTTAATACCATTCATTTCAAGTGGATTTTTCAAAAAAAAATTGAATTATTATTATTAGAATGCATAACACTATATGTCTATGTATATCTATAGGTTCATAGACTTCCTAATAGGTTTAAGTGCAAAATCCCAAAAAGGAAAGGAAATGTCACCATCAACGAGCAAAAAATATCTTCAAGAAGAAAATAATGACAAAGTTCAAGTAATTGTAGACTTGTAGTAAGCTAGTAACGTTAATTCCTCAAAAAGAAAGTTACATAATACTAGTGTTAGACTTTTACATAGTCTACTGTTGAAATCGGTCCCATTTTTATATCTCATCTCTTATTCTATTACCTTTATATCTTGTGCATTACGACAAATCATACGTCAATTACATAGTAAAACGGGCTGTAGCTATACAGTTTCTATGTAACTCACGATGTGTCACATGAAAAAAATAATGGGACACAGGATAAGATATAAAATGGGACAGAGAATCCGCTGTCGAGACAAGGGTATATGATGAGGCAAGCAATTGAAGAGATAAGGCTTATGCTTTTGCCGTTATTAAGCGTACAATGTGGCTTTACGCATCATAAGCAAATAGACAATAATTAGATGATATACATTTTCCACCCAATTCAAGTGTAGGGCGTATCAAAGCAAGTAAGCTTGCTTTAAAGGGTGCCTTAAGGATTCCTTGTACGCAAAAGGTGTCCTTTTGATTAATATTCTCTACCTCTTATGTGTACTCAACAAATTTTAGTTTCGGATTCTATTATCTTGAAATGATATCGTCAATTGGAAGATGAACCGGTAAGGGATTAACTTAATTTAATCGATAATCACGTATGTTGAGTTTAGGGAAGAATTAGGCTCAAAATTTACATGGGGTTGAAACATCACTTTTACCTAGATGTCGGTCTAATCATAGTTATTTTTTGAAAAGGATAATGTTATTACATTAGTATTATGAAATCACCCAATAATTAGTCACCCATGTTGTATGGTCTAATTACTAAATGTTTTTACCTTTGTTTATATATCTTCCAAAACATCATGTAAAAATATGTCATTATTCTTATTACATAGCCATGCTCTTGAACGTGTGAATGAATCTACTACCGCCAAAAGTGGAGGATTATGAATAATGATGATGATAGATTCCACTAATTGACCCACAAATTAATAGTGTCCTCAAAACATTATTTTACCCTAGTGAACATAACATGTGAAAGATAATAAAATATAAATTCAATGATTATTAATTAAGCATTTTAGAAGAGACGACAAAGCATGCATTTATGAAATTTTGTCACTTAAATTTTTAATTGCTTGGCATATGGGGTACATGAAGTTGATATTTTGTTAAATTACGTTCACTATATTTCCAAAATCATAATATGCAAAATAAAAAATAAAAATAAAACCATATGGGTTTCCTAATTGTACGATTGCAAGGAATCGACCATGTTTAGCTTTTTATGTATATATATATATATTTCTCAAGATTTATAATTTCATATTATCGAAATATTTGGTAATTAGCTGGATGTTAGTTATACACAGTTCGTCAAATCAGATTCTAATTGACATATTCAACTAATATATAAATTATTCAGTTAGTACACTTTGTTAATTGTTAAAATGTTTGATGATGTTATATCCGAGTATCTTCTTTAAAACTAAAAAAGAATAATTTTTATGTTCTTACTTACTGTAATTTACTAACTAGTGTAACTCCCGTGCTAATGCACGATTTTTTTAAATGAAAATATAAGAGAAACTAACAATTAAAATATTGGTATTTTCTAGTTTAAAAGTTATTTACATTGTCCAATAATAGTATGAAATAGTATATTAATGCTTAAGATTGTGTTTCTTTTGCGTAAAAAATCAGAATATTATTCTTTATGGTATAATATTGTCCAATTATAGTATGAAATAGTAGGGATCACAAAGGGGAATAATTAATTAGAGAGCATATATTAAGTAGAATGTGATATAGCTAGGCGGGAAAAAATATAAGACTTCTTATTCTTTTAGTAGTAAGGAGATTGAATATAACATTGGTAAAATTACCAAAGAGAACTATATGTAAAAATCAATAACCATATTATCTAAACAATAAAATGCACACTTAAATTTGTCATAAGTATTATTATACTCCATCCGTCCCGGTCATTTGCTTAACATTTTCATTTTAGGGTGTCGCATTCATTTGTTTACCTTTCTATATTAGGAGGGTACTTTATGAGTAATTTGACCACCCAATGGGACTAATGTCCACTTGTCATCCAATGATTAGAACCACAAATAGTCTCCTACAATTTTTTTAATAATTGTGTCAAAAATAAAGGTAAACAAATGACCGAGACGGAGGGAGTATGATCTTTTTCTCACAAAACGTAATATGCAAGATTCTTACCATAAAATTAGCTTGAAAAGTGATGTAATTTAACCAACAAAAAGGAAAACTTTAATAAAAAAGAGAATAAGAGATGATGGACCAACAACAAACTAAAGAAAGATAAGTAGGCACCATTTGCAAGAAAAAGAATGTATGACAACTAAAAAAACAAAAAGTAACAACGACCCATTATAATAATAACAATACCCAAATAAAATTAAATAAAATAAAATAATATTAAAATTTACATTATTAAAATAAATATTATATTATCATGCAATAATCCATAATCCATGGACCGTTATGCCACTTTCTTTTCTTTCCTCACATTTTGTATCCCCAACTTCACACCTTCTCACCTTCCTTAAACTCTTATAATCTCAAAACTCTATAAATTCTCCTCAAACTTCAACCTATTTTATTCATAAATATTTTCTCAAAATTTACAAATAACATAAATAATTAAATATACACAAAATATACAAAAATGGGTTATAAAATATCTTGTTTTATATTAGCATTTGCTATTGTAATTTTCTTTTGCTATGGTGAAAACTTTAAACTAGCTAAAACTACATTATTCCCAAAACTACAAGCACAAAGGTTCATCAATCAACTAAATCTATTCCCAAAATACCCTTTTAATCATCGGTCCAAGGCCGGATTATCGGTCGAAGGACCGAGATTAGTTGAGAGGACATTCAAGATATCCGAGTTGGGTGACCCGGGTACTACTGTTGAAAATTTGGGTCACCATGCAGGGTATTATCGTCTTCCACATTCCAAAGATGCAAGGTATGTACGTACGTGTTTATATACGTTACTTGTTTAAAGTATTAATTTCGATCGTCTCAATTATTTATTTACCATTTATATTCTGTATATTCCTTAACAAATGAATGAGACGGTGAAAGTATTCTTAACATGCTTCTATGTTGTTTCTTGTGTTTTCTACCAAAGTTTGTTTCCCACATTTTAGCATTGATTTTTGGCTGTTGCTGTGATATATTATCGGATTTTTTTTACCTCGGTATTCGAGTTTTAAACGATGAAAGTATTAGGTTTGATGTAGTATATCAGAACGTATGTTTTTTTCGCTTAGTTAAGATTATAGCACCGAGTTTGAGACGATTTCAAAGTATACTATTCCATACGAGTATATAATTTGACAGAAATCTTTAAATGATTTCAAATAAGATTTTACATATAAATATCATATCACGGAATTCCATAATTCGTTTGTCACTTTAAAACTTTTTTATTGTTCGAAAAGTGCATTTATTAGTCTAATACTAATACTATATAACAATACAATTGGGTGAACCTAAATATTTCACGTGTAATATTATATTGATAAATGCTAAAGAAAATGTTGGTTTAGAAGATTTTTAAATGTGAATTTATTTTATCTTGAGTTAATAAGTACGGAGTATTATTTAAATGAAAAGTGGCAACTTCATGTGATTATGTGCCTTAATTCATATACTATCTTAATTTTTTGATTAAAAAACGCGTTTAATTATTCATTTTTCATAAAGGAATTTATTTTATTAGAGTGTGCAATCATTGGTAAATTTTAGCCTCAAAAAACACATCAATAATCATATAACAGCTGTTGCATGTGAGACGACAAATTACTTTCTTGTTTGGTTTGACTAGAAACTTTATACGTAATATATAATGTATATATAATGTATGTACTCCTTATTATAATGCTATTATTTTGAAAAAATAATGTCTATTGTTATATAAAAATATGCTAATTCTAATATTCGATTGGTGAATGGCACAAATGGGATTATACCTTCAGTTATATTGTACAACCGTTTCTAATCTAACAGAGCTAACATGTATATTTTCTAAGTTTTTTTTAGAAAATGTATATGTTATATTTCAGTTTTATGTCGTTAAAACTCAAATTTAACTTAGCTTATATGTATTACTTTTGAGTTAATACTCTAATTTTATGAGCTTAATGTTTATATGTACGAGCTCATAAACTTTATAATATACTCCGTAGCTTATAATTTTTGAAAAAAACTCGAAAACTTTATCCCTAAAACTCAGAAACTACACCAATATAGTGTATGAACTGGTTGAATGGGGTGACAACATTGAATACAACTATTTTATAATAAAAATGTGGCTTTTTTATGATAAAAATAAGGTTTAAGTTGTACTCGTTTTTTTTCTCTACTAAGTTAATTTTCGATTCTTTCACAGGATGTTCTACTTTTTCTTCGAATCAAGAAATAGAAAGGATGATCCTGTAGTCATCTGGTTAACCGGAGGGCCAGGTTGCAGCAGTGAACTAGCTCTCTTCTATGAAAATGGTCCTTTTCAAATTGCCAACAATTTGTCTTTGGTTTGGAACGATTACGGTTGGGACAAGGTATCACTTCCTCCGACACAAATTCATGGTTAAGATCGTCCTAAGTTAAGACGATACTCGCAGCTAATTTAAGTAGGACAAAAATAAAAAGTGCGTTGTGACAAATCAAATTTAAGACGGTCATAAGCCAGACCTACTGTTATGACTATCAGCTGGTTTGAAACAGGTTGCCTGAGTAATTGATTTCGAAGTTATTGTTTCATCGATTTTGCAGGTGTCAAACCTCATTTATGTCGACCAGCCAGTTGGAACTGGTTTCAGCTACACTTCTGATGACAGTGATCTCCGCCACGATGAAAGCGGTGTTAGCAATGACTTGTATGACTTCTTACAGGTAAGTTTACCTTTGTTATCACATCCTAAACTATTCTCAGATAAAACTGTGACTGACTGTAAATGTAACAATGAATTCTGGTAATTGACAGGAATTCTTCAAAGCACATCCAGAATACGCAAAGAACGATTTCTTCATAACCGGTGAATCGTATGCAGGGCATTACATCCCTGCCTTCGCCTCTAGAGTACACCAAGGAAACAAGGCTAAAGAAGGAGCTCCCATTAACCTCAAGGTATAATAATCTTCTACATTTCTCTGTCACTTACTATTTTATCCTTCTCGCTTTCTCCGTGAATTTACAAGTCGTTTTTTCATGATTGTGACCAGGGATTCGCTATTGGTAACGGTTTAACGCACCCTGAAATTCAATACCAAGCATACACAGACTACGCTTTGCAAAACGGGATAATTGATCGGTCTGCATATAACAGTATTAATAAGATGGTACCAGCTTGCCAACAGGCGATCAAACAGTGCGGTATGAAACCCTATTTGTCTTTCTCGAATTGATTTACCATTCAAACCTAGAGTTCTCAACACTTACATTTAATGTTCTGATTTTTTTTTCCGGAGTTTAGGTACTGACGGTAAAGACTCTTGCTTGACCGCGTACTTTGCCTGTACCAACATCTTCAACAAGGTTATGGAATACGCAGGCGACAAAAACGTAAGTCAGTCACTATCCGACCCTAATCAAAGTGTTGGACTCCATAAATTTGCGCAAACACTACAAGAAAGATCAAGTTCTCCTTTCAGACAGCTGAATCCGTCTGAAATTAAGACGGACACAATATGACCATTTACGAAAAAATAACACTTCTTGATAAAAAAAAATACCATCAGTTTATTGCCAGAATTGAGAATTTTAGTCGTAACTTTTTATCATTAAATGATCACTTTTTGTTATAAAATGGTGACATTTTTCTCATCTTAAATTCAAACCGTCTTAAGGGATACTAACTGACAAGAAAGCCATATGACTAATACAGTAATTTCTGGATGATTAACAGTACTACGATATCAGGAAGAAGTGTGAGGGTGACCTCTGCTACGACTTCTCGAACATGGAGAAGTTTTTAAATCAGGATTCAGTAAGGCAAGCTTTGGGAGTTGGGAAAGTCGATTTTGTATCGTGTAGTACAGAGGTATACGAGGCTATGCAAATGGACTGGATGAGAAACCTTGAAGTGGGCATTCCTGCATTACTCGAGGATGGGATCAAGTGTCTGATTTATGCAGGAGAATATGATCTCATATGTAACTGGCTAGGTACGACAAGCAAACTCGAGCTCATTCAAACTAACTTTTGCCAAATGATCTATGATCATCAGTTTGAAGTTCTTGGTTTTTGTTTATCGCAGGGAATTCAAGGTGGGTCCACGCAATGGAATGGTCGGGACAGAAAGATTTTACAGCGGCTCCAACTGTGTCCTTTAAAGTAGACGGTGCAGAAGCAGGGCAACTAAAAACCCATGGACCCCTCGGTTTTCTCAAGGTCTGCCCTCTTTGCCGTTTTAAGACGAACTTGAATAGGATACCCCCAAACCGACCCTTCTCCTTAAATGACTTGTCGACAACACACAAGAAACATACCCAATATAACCCAAGCTGATCCTAACAAACATACCTCGAAATGACCATGATCCGTAATGACCCAAGGTCTACTTACATTAGATTTGTCCTTCCTAAATCCTATTTGACTTTTTGAGGGGCGAGTTTTAAAAGAAATTGTCGTCTTTGGAGAACTACTAAAGTCACATGAGAATTTGAAACCGCAATGTATATATATAGTTTGGTACTTTGGTTACTTACTTGGTGTCGTTGTGTGACATTATCTGATAACAGGTGCATAATGCCGGTCATATGGTTCCCATGGACCAGCCCAAGACTGCTCTTGAGATGCTCAAGAGATGGACAAAAGGAGGCTTGGCTTCAACAGAGAAAACCGATGACATTTCTATCGAATAACAACTTTCGACCAAACGGTCAAAATAGATCAGAACCTACCAACTGCAATCTGACAGTGTTGAACTTGATATAGCATTTACTTAGACAAAAATACAAAGATCAACGCTTTTGTATCTGAAATCTCATACAATAATTAGCTCCCGGTGTTCATCCAAATGATATGGAATTACGCAGTATATATTAATAAAATATGCTACACTTGGTGCAACTAAAAATTTTGGATTCCAGATTGCAATTAACTGTTTATAACAACTACGAGTAGTTCATTCATTGTTTCAGACTACGATTACATGCTTCTTCCTGTCAAACAGAACAGGAAATGTTTATGACGGAACAGACCCGCCATAGAGTTGGTTCAACGACTGAATAACTGGCCGAAAGCCAGAACTTAAAGGAACAACAGAAGCAACTCGTAGATGTTGAGCATTACCGCTCTTTGGCTTTGACAGTGTCATCCTACACATTTCACCTTCCAGAATTCTACCAGCATTCGCAGCTGCACATCCACAGTCAAAACATCACTACTATAAGTCGCGAACACAAAAACCAGTCCAAGTCACTAAAAGCTGTCAACTTCAATATCGTGTTTATTTACTATCCATTTCCGAATAAGTGAATATCGAGTATCCGTCTATTCCTACCTGCAAAAGGATGAGTTTTGGCGAAATTGAAGAAATCGTCAGCAGAGCAACCAAACAGGATCTTAGCTGCTCTATCAAAAGTTATCACTGTGAACACCCTTGTATCTGATGCTATCGACATCTGCAATCAAATTCCCCCAAATCATTTTTCACTAAAGCGGAACCAATATTTTTATAGTGTTTACGTCTCAGTCATTTGTTTACCTTTCATATCAATCAAGGTAGACAAATGACTGGGGGAATGAAGTAATAATACAATAAGGTAAACTACAAAAAAAAAACCGAAATTTCTAACTAAAATTTTCAATTTTTTAAATGTATAAGAAAGCGACCGTGCCTGCTAGACCCCTAGTTCCGCCACTAATTACACTTATTCCGTCCAGGTGAATTGTTTATTTTTATTTCTTATATTTTGTCGAGGCTGTTTGATTTATTAATTTATTTTAATCAAAAGTAAATAAATGACGACCAAGAGTAGGAAAGTCACAAACATATAGCTCCCTTTTTCATCTCATTTAATCAAAGTTAAACAAATGATTTAGACGGTGGAAGTACTTGTAGTATTTTCCGAGTCAACAATTCACTATGACAAGTGAGTGAATGACAACTACAATCGTTACTAATATTCCGTCTCATTCATTTGTTTAACTTTTATATTTTTTTAACGTAGTATTTTAATCAAAGGTAAACAAATGAATATAACGGATCGAGTAATATATATAGAAAGACGAGAGACGACTAACGAGGAAGCGAAAAAGGCGTTTGGAAGCGAAAGAGGCGGGACCGAGAGCGTTACGACGACAAGAAGGGCAAAGAGCAAGAGGGTTCTGAAGAGGCTTCTCGCATACGGAACACACCAAGTATGTCAAATTGTTGTTGTTGTTGTTGTTGTCTATTGCTATTATGGTGCACGTTAATGTCTCCATGGATGAATTACCCGCCATTAATGGATTCTTCAATGCTCAGTGGTTCTTCTCGTCTTTCCCACAACCAACAATTTGTGTTTTTACTTTGATTTTCTCATTTGTGTTATTATTTATTTATTTATTTATACTCCCTCCGTTCCGATAACTTATTTACGCGCAAAGACCAATGAGATGAGAGCAGATTATTTGTGATTTGTGAATACTCGTATTGGATGACAACTAAACACTGATGTAATAAATGATCGAATTATTCATAAAAAAAAAATGTTTTCAGAAAAGGTAAACAAATGATCGGAATATAGAAAATATTTTTTTTTTCCCAAAAAAAATATAAACGTGACTGTCTTCTTCTTAATGCCGATGAGCCCATTTTAAACTGGGCCTCATCAAATGGATTGGCCCATGTTGAGAACTTGAGGCCTATTAAAGCACGATTATGCACTTGGGCTTGAAATTTGTATAAGAGGTTTAACAAGCTCTTATTGAGAACTACCCACCTATTAAAATTTTAGTATAACATAGGACAGGTTCAATAAAAGACCACAAAATCTCATTGAAGACGTCCCAAGTGCACGCTCTTGATTATTGTGACTATCTTTTTAAATCAAGAAAAACATATATGTATACGATTCAACCTTTCTATAAATATTTTAGACCTCAATTTCCTCTATCCAATTTTGTAATTTAGGTTGTTAGTTTGAAATTCTCTTTGATGGATTATTTATATGAATGTTTTGTACTTAAGTTTTGCTTGGTATGTGTGGATTTTGATAAATTGTGTTTTCCTAGTTGATATTTCAATTGACATTCTTAAAATCTTGTCGAATAACATGAGTAATCCACTCTTGATCGAATTAATTTTTTATTTACATATACAAAAAAAGATTTTATTTTTTTATGCAAGTCTGACACTCAGTGATCTGATGATGATGTATTGAGGCATTTTCAGAACATGAAATTCATGATGAAGTTTAATATTTAATCAATTTGTTATATAATTCGGATATTTTTTTTCAGTTGTGCACTCTCATTCTAAAAGTTCTGAGTCTGCCATTACGGACAACAAAGCGAATTATTTCCAAAAGAAATCAAAGTGACTATACGTTAGATTGAGAATATATTTATCACGAAATTTTCTATTAAGGCCACAATTTTAGAAGGGTTAGCATGTCTAACCCTTGATCTGTATTAATTGTATTACAAAATTTATAGTACTCTGTATATAAGATTCATCAACGGCCTAGCAACGGTCGTCACATTTTATACTAGTTGTCACAATATTAAGATTTAATCCTTATCCTTCGATTTTCTTAGTCAAAATCCGCCGTTATAGGACATCTACTAAACTATTTTTTGTATTACAAAATACAAAGTACTCCGTATATAAGATTCATTCGCGGCCTAGCAACCGTCACATTTTATACCTAGTAGTCACAATACTAAGATTTGGTCCTTATCCTTCGATTTTCTTAGTCAAATTCCGCCCTTCTTAGACTATCTACTAAACTTTTTTTTTTTCAAATTAAAAGTATAGTAAAACAAAATAAACATCAAATCCAATAAAAAATAGTGAAGAAGTGGAGCCATAACTAACAAATATACGTATTAATTTTCAACATAAGGTGACTGTATGTGTGTCGACCATGAATCCATAATTACTTGATAGTTGATTCGAATTATAATATGATTGCGAATATTATCGAAATCATGCATGCTTACATGCAGATAAATCCTAAAGAAAAAGTCGCATTATTTGATTTTTTAGGTAAAAGTGTGTATACTATAGACAAATAATTAACTATAGCAGCCCATGTTTGAATTTAGGTTATTATTTTTGTCACAACTCACAACTAGCTTAGTCTTCTTTCAGTAGAGAACCACAAGTGTGCAATTGTACAATTGTACACACGTGACTGTTTTTTTACTTTATCTATGTTACAAAGAATACCCATTATCGTCACAAACTTCTGAATAGTTAAATATTGTCCACTTAAATAGAAAAGATAAGTCATTTATGATTTTCTAAACTCGATTTATCTATCCTAGTGGGTGGAAGATACTTAACCCGTCGAATACTCTTCTATTATGTTTGAAAGGTTATCTACCTTATCTTCAAGTATCTTGTTATTCTTGTTATCGGGTGTTAAATGAGATAGATTATTCACATTTGTTACGGTTTTATATTCATACAATTATTTTTAAAGTATAACCATCTTGGAAGGGTAGTGAAGATTTCTCATTGAAGAATAAACATGGACGATACGTCTTATCTATTACAGTATTTTTAGTCTAGACTTGGCCAATATAATGGGTCGTGTCAGGTTTGTGTTCGTGTCACATGTAAATAAGTCACGAACCCTTCAATCCAAATCCGACATAATTGAATCTCATTTCGTGTTCGTGTCTATCCACTTACATAAATGAGACATCAAGGCTCAACCCTACCTGTTAATTTCGTGGTGGGTTCTTGTCTTTTTTTTCGTGTTATATGTTTATATTTGGAAAGTGTACATATATATGTGATGGAGAATTAAGAAAAATTAGGATTCATTTAGTAAACAAGTCCTTCGTGTCGGGTTTGTGTTTAGAGAGGTCAACCTAAACCCAACCCATTTAATTCAGGTGTCATGTTCGTGTCGACCCACTTAGATAATTAAAAGAGTCATTAAACCTCAACCAAAACCTGTTAATTTCTTATCACGATTCGTGTCATGTCATTATTACCGGCTCTACCTTACTCATACCATACAAGTCATTTTTTCATCAGCAAGTCTTGCTTGCGATGGGGCGACCCGTCGCAAGCTTAAGACGGGTCAATTTCCTCTCACAAAGTGCAAGTGGGGGGCTCCATTTCCCACCCACTTGCACCCCCACTTGTATTTTGTGAGAGGAAATTGACCCGTCGCAAGCTTGCGACGGGTCGATCCGTCACAAATGAGAATTTGTGTTTTTTCATTTTCTAAGATAATAGTTTCATTTTCAGATCAATAAAAGACAATTTGATACATTTTTTTACACATCATGACATTTACCCCCAACTCCTGGGACGGGGCCAGCGCTACTGCCATATTTTAGATAGGAAAGTGATACGGCGATATCCGGTGTCACTAAATCACGACAACACCCTGTTACACATCTTTATGTAGGTTTACTATTTTTGTGGTCCCTTATATAGAGGCCCACCACCCCGCTGGGGCACCGGGTAATACCATCTTATTTTCCTCTTAGATAAAATAGTTTTGTATATACAAGGAGCAATATAACAGAAGTTGCCTAGTTGGTAAGCTACATAGTTTTCGAACTTGAGAATAAGGGTTCGAATACCTCTAGCATTATTCTTTTGTACTTGAGCTCTTTTTAGTTCTAGATCTTCTCATTCTTTATATTTCTAAAGGATTTTTTTGGGGTTGCATTTTAACAACAATAATAATACAATTATACGATTTTATATTTAATTTTCGGCCCTTTCACAAATTCCGTCTAAGCTTTGTCTCTGCGCCCAACCATAATTCTGGAAACACTAGACATATTTTTTTTACTCTTGTCCATAAATTACACAAGATACTAATCATCGACTTACTAACATTTTTGGCAACCATACTAATTCCTCCTCATGTTCGAATCATTTATTTACATTTTTATCATTTAAAAGGTATATATATATACTTCCTCCCATCCAAACCAAAGGTTACACTTACCTTATTTGGACCATCCAAACCAAACTACCCATTCCTTTTTTGGTAACAAATAAGACCAACTAATCCTCGTTTACCCTATATATTTACACAATATGTCATTACCCCACCCACCCAATTAACATTAAATACTCAAGTGGTCCTACTTCCATTCCAATACTACCCTTCCCTTTTCAACTTTTTCTTAAAACTTGTGCTCCCTCCCATGTAACCTTTGGTTTGGATGGGAGGGAGTATATATTAAGATAAACAGATAGTTGAAATGAGCAGAGTAAATCTAACTTTTTCCGCTAAATTATTTCAAAATTATTATTGGATTATTGGATGTGACCCTCCCTAGCCATCACAAGCCATTCATTAACAACTCATCATCACTTGCTACTATAATATCCCTCAAATTGTGCAAGATTATCTCTAATTGATTGAGATTAAGACAAATGACCTTCTCATATCTAATCATACATACACTCACTATTCTAATCGTCAATTTTAGTAATTAAATTTGGATAATTACATGCATGACGTATCTTAGAATGATATGCAAAAACATATAAAAACTAAAACTTCAACGCATAGGACCCATATGTATACCCCTCTCTCTAACTACCATTATTGTCTTCTAATATTAAGTCTATTAAGTCAATAAAAGTAGACTTGTCTCATCTTCGTTAGGTTGAAATAAAATTTGAGCATAATCCACATCCACTTAATAATATAATCACTAAAATTTGAGCTCCCTAACTGAATTCTTGAGAGATCACTCTTTCGTAACTCTTTTAATTTTCGTAGCCCTTTTTCCCAATTAATCGTCACCCAAAATAGTTATTTAATATTATACCTGTTTATATCATAATTATACCTATTTTATTACTAATTATGATTTTTATATATTTCATTACTAATATTACCATTTTTACTTTAATTTATAAAATAATTTCTCAGTGTACTTAGCTTATTGAGAGACCGTCTAAACTTATTCTAGCATTATTATACGTACAAATCTACTTGGTAGACAAGTCGTTATCTACATTCTATACAATTCTAAGTTTCCTTTGCTTCTTCTTCTATATCAAATATGAGTTGGTCAAATGAATTTACAGCAAAGTTGATGTAACAGCCATGCATGGTATAATCCTAAAGAATATATTTCTCGAGGCTAGTTAACAAGCAATGGAAAATATTACTCGTATATTAAGAATTAAGAAGGATCAAGATTTGAACCTTTAAGATTTAGAATACTTACATTCAACATCAGCGGGGAACATACACCCTTCTGACATAACTAAGATTTTTCACGGATTACGAAGGCTGTAAAAACTCATGCTCATTAGTCTTATTTTTGTGTTAGCAACACAAAGAATATGTTGTTGAATAACCGAATATGAAAATTGAGTCAAAACCTACATCGAATGATTGATACATCACAACGTAACAGAAAGAAGCATAGTTACTTTATTAAATCATTTTACTTTATTCCGCCATAATCTGTAACCAAAAAGTAGTGAATCTTTGACTCATAGAAAAAATGACTATAAAAAATCTTTCCCATTAATTTTAACATCGTTACATTCCCAATAATTGAACTTAAACTTGAAATGTGTTATTAAGTTAGAATAATCTCTTATTATTCTACTAGCATGTCTAATTATATTAAATATCTATCTATTTAATAAATAATTATCCACAGTGTCAATATATAAAGTAAGACGTAACTAGACGTGTGTTGATCACATACCTCTAAAATTATTATACGAACACTTTATTCTTTTGCTATAAAAGGGTAGCCATTGTGTGCATGTTCCTACAAACCACTAAGAACATACCTTAAGAAGAATAATAAAAAAAATGAGCTCAAAAATGCAAAGCAACTGTTCTATCGTTCTTCTTATTTTGCTTTCAATTTTCTCATGTCTTGAAGCACTTCAAGTAGGGTTTTATAGCAAAACATGTCCTTCAGCTGAAACCGTCGTTAAACAACAAGTTACCAAAGCGTTTATGTCGAACGCTGGTATCGCCCCTGGTCTTGTTCGAATGCACTTCCATGACTGTTTTATTCATGTAAGTTATCGTCATGTATATTATCATAACGAATTAATATCTTGGTATAATCGATGACAAATTTAGAAAACTTTATACTACTTTTAATTGAAGGAAATACCACTTTGTCTCCGCCATTGATTTACCTTTTTATTATATTGAGTTTTCTAATGTGTGTTGATAACTTAGATATAATATGACAGAATTTACAACATGCTCTCATGACATATTCAAGTATGAACTCATTTTTGCCATAAATAGAGAACATATGTTGTGAATCCTGGCATATTAAGGTTAACGTTATTATATTCTCTTTGAGGTGTATTTTTACCATAGATGAACTCATGATTGAGACAGAGAAAGTAATAAAGTATGATACTGCGCTTTTTGTCGACATTATTTGCTACTTTTCTAAACATAGTTGAAACTGAAAAGTACGCTTTATTTGTTTTCTATACAGGGTTGTGATGGGTCAGTTCTCATTGACTCGACCACTGGCAACACTGCAGAGAAAGATTCACCGGTTAACAACCCTAGTCTAAGAGGGTTTGAAGTAATCGACGCCGCGAAGACTATCCTTGAAACTCAATGCAAAGGGATTGTATCATGTGCTGATATATTAGCTTTCGCGGCTAGAGATAGCCTCGCTTTGGTAAGCTACATATACTATATACACACTTGTACACATGCATTCTCTAATCACTATGAGTATAACTATTTGCATGAATTGAAATAGCGTCACCAGGTGGTTTTTCAGTAACATTCTAAAATGTCATGTTCGTTCCCTTTAAATTTATATATAAAAATATTACGAGTATAAACTAATTTAATTTGCTTTGTATAGGCCAAAGGTCCAGCTTATTCAGTTCCATCTGGTAGAAAGGATGGTAGAATTTCTTTAGCTTCAGAAGTGCTAGCAAACATTCCTTCACCTGCCATGAATGTTGGTCAACTTACCACAAATTTCGGAAACAAAGGATTAACTCAGAATGAAATGGTCACTCTTTCAGGTATTAGTTATAACCTTAATTACAACGTAAATGTCTCGTTTATTTATTTATCTTTAATTAAAATTAAAATATCTACGGAGTAATTGTAAAAATAAAAATGATAGACAAATAAATTGGACAAAGGAAGTAACTGAACATTTGACAAATGATGATGCATGGTTGTCTCAATTGGTCATTTGTAAAGATTAAAAAAAAATACTAAAAACGGAGTACGTATATATACTCTTTAATCAAATCACTGAATACGAAATTGTAAAGATTAAAAAAAATATTAAAAACGGAGTACGTATATATACTCTTTAATATAGAAATCAATAATGTATACTTTTTATATAATATATATTGTTGTTAATACTCATTTCAGGAGCACATACCTTTGGAGTGTCACATTGTACAATTATCACGAGCGTGGACGATAGATTGTACAACTTCAACGGGACTAACATGCCCGACCCGGCCTTAAACCCGAGTTATGTAACACAACTTCAAGCCGCGTGCCCTAAAGCAAGCACGTCTACATCGTCCGTGGTCAACATGGATCCGTCTACCCCAGCAGTGGTGGATAATAAATACTATGCCAATGTATTAGTAAACAAAGGATTGTTCACCTCGGATTGGACTCTCCGAACCAATCCCGCCACGTCCGCCGCCTTAACCGCCAATGCCAATAATCAGGCTAAATGGTTCAATAAGTTCACGGCTGCAATTGTTAAAATGGGTAACATTGGTGCCGGTAGTGCTGGTGAAATTAGGACAAATTGTAGGGTCATTAACTAAGGGGCGTTATAACGTCACTATAGTTTTTGTTAATGTCACTCATATACAAGCTATATTTGTTTTTGTTAAGGAACAAATTGTAGTTTTTGTTAATGACAACTCAAATTAAATATACTTTGGTCATTCAAATTAAGGGAATAATTGTAATGATCAAAATGTGATTACATGAGTTTGTTTTCATTAAATACTGCGTATATTTTTTTGTCGTGGCTATTTGATTTACTAAGTATTAATTTATTTTAATCAATTGCGACAAGGAAAGTTACAAACAAATTACTCACTTCGTCTCATACATCGGTTTACATTTTTATTCTTTTTGATAAAAAATTTACTCATTTTTTTAATTAAAGTTAGAATAAATGACCGGGACGGACGGAGTATTATTTTCCGTGTCAATAATTAACTACGATAAGGCGATAACTTCAATCGACAGTAATGAGAAATACAGAAAGACGAGATATGACTAACGAGGAAGCGAAAAGGGCGTTTGGAAGCGAAAGAGGTGGGATCGAGAGCGTTGCGACGACAAGAAGGGCAAAGAGAAAGAGGGTTTTGAAGAGGCTTCTCGCATACGTAACACACCAAGTGTGTCAAATTGTTGTTGTTGTTGTTCGTGTTGGTGTCTATTGTTATTATGAATTTCCCGCCATTAATGGATTCTTCAATGCTCAGTTTTTCTTCTCGTATATCCCACAAGTCGACAACCAATGCAACAATTTGTGTTTTTCACTTTGATTTTCTGATTTGTCAATGTGACGGTCTCAGAAAATTACAAATGACTTGTCTTTTTCTACACATGTAAGTAATATTTGACCTGTCACAACTGAAAATTCGTGTTTTCTTTATTTATATAAACTCCATCCCTCCTCTGGATCGTTTATTGACTTTTATTTTTGGTACAAAGATCAAGATAAGGAGACGATTATTGGAGAACAAGTGAACAATAAAGCAATAAATAATCAAATTATTCGTAAAAAAACTTTCGTATATAGAAAGTTAAACAAATGAATGAAACATTAAAAACGGGAAAGTTAAACAAACTATCGAAGTATAGGAAATACTTTTTTTTCGAGAAAAAAAAACTTGGACTAGCTATTATCGTGCAGTTGGTCTCACTTGTGACGGGCATATCCGTCATAAGCTTGTGACGGAACTAATCTCACTCACAAGAAGGCAAGTATTGGATCCTCTACCACTTGCCCTCTCATTGCCTCCTTGCATTGTGAGAGGGAATACGACTCGTCACAAGCTTGTGGCGGATATGTGATAACCTAATTATTTGCACGCTTTTTATGCTAATAATTGTGTTATTTAATCCATGTTCTTATGTGCTTTATGTTAGAATCATGTTTAAATGCTTTAAATGCGTAAAATCCGACTTTCGGATGTTTGACTCTATACTTTTGGGTTTTAATGCTATTTAGGTACGATATGGACCCACCGGGCACTATAGAGGAGGCCCTTGGGACAACTCAACGACCCACGAGCCAAAAAGAAGAAGAAGGATCACGCGAATCAAGGAAAAAATGAACACCGTGCGAAGTTGAAGCAGGAAGGTATTAGCCGTGCAAAGTTGACCGTGCATGGCGAAGTCAACCGTGCGAACTTGAAACAGGGAAGTAGTGACCGTGCAAAGTTGGCCGTGCGAAACGAAGTTGGCCGTGCAAAGTCTCAATTTCGCACACTGTTCGCCCCGACCTTATACGACTTCGTTTTGCGTGATTTTAATCTTATATAAATAGGCCAAACCTGGAAACTTGAAGGGGGGGATTCATTTTAGAGCATTTTTAGAGAGAGAAAACTCAACTACTCCCTTGTAAATGGATCTATAGTTCTCAATTTTTCATCTAATCAAAGATTGAAGCTTTATTTTCCCTTCTAATTCATTTGTTCTTCCTTATCTTTCATTGTTGGTACTATCTCTTTCTCTTTCATTATTTTTATTTGTTCTTATTTTCATTGTAGTACTTAGAGTTTGAATTTTTAGAGTTAGTTTGTTCATAAAGGTTCTTCCTTTATGCTTAGTTGTTGTGGAATTTGAGTTTTATTGATTCTTAGTTCCTTTTAATTGAGAAACTAGTTTGGATTCCCGTGAAAAATCACGGGATTTGTTCATTATTTATTTTATTGTTTACTTTTGAATCTCTACCTGCATGTGTTTGCGTCTTATATTCATGTAACAATTGTTGTACATTTTTTTTCCAGTTTTTAAAAAATTAAAATCTATTGAATTGGGGTTAGGACTTAAGGGCATGAGTAATTGTGTGATGCTACTTTCCAAGTAGTTAACTCTGCAATATACTTTAACTCTTTAAATCGATATTTCTTTCTAATCACATAAACTCTCATTTAAGACGGGTACTTTCTAATAATTCCGAAAGTTTTTTTTTTATTATCACCATGTGTTACCATTTTACCCGTCTTAAGTTTAAAACGGATAATATCGTCTTAAGCAAGACTTATACTCACCCGATGTTTTATCATTTATTTTATTAGCTAAAAGAACAAAATCTATTGATATACTCTTATAATTTAGGGGCAACTAAAGCTAGAGGTTTATCTCTAACACAAAAATTAGCCATGTATTAGATCATATGCGCCTATAATATGCTCCTACAAGGGTACAAAGTAATCATTATATTATAGTAACTAACCCTAAATTAGGCACATGAGTAATACTCCCTTTTATTCACTCATTTTTCCCCTTTTCTTTTTGCTTAAGAATTAAAAAAATAAATTTGGACACACAAAACACACGTGAATGGATCCTCTCCATTGTTTTTGGTCCATTTTCCTCTCACAAACACTATTATGTTATATATTTCAATCCCCGTCATTTACCTTTTCATTCTTAAGTAAATCGACAACTGTCTGATTGAACCCAAATTACATCCAAACCATTACTAAGTAATGGACTTCACATTTGTTTTTGAGAAATGGAGAGGGTCCTTATTCAAAACAGATTACCCCACACACAAATGAATTTGGACCACGCAAAACACACTACCCCACCCACAAATGAATTTGGACACACAAAATACACATCTCCACAACCAGAAAGAAAGAAAGAGGAAGAAAATCCGACCTATCCAAAAAAAAAAGAGGGAAAAAATAAAAAAATAGGATGAGTATGAAATATTCTCTTATCCTTCAAACAAATTGGCTATGCTAGTATCTTATCGATACAATACACCAAGCTTATGATGGTAGAATGTAAAAAATTTATCATCTCTTCAACAACTATTAAGAGTCGTTTGGTTATAATGTAAAATTGGTTGTTCATTGTTAAAAACAAATAAAATATTCTTTCGAAAAAAAAAATTGTTTACTGATGCATGCTTTGATACATGCTTTTATAAATACAGAGTATCTATATTTATCTTTTCTCCAATGTGCTCTGAAAACACACATTTGTCACCTCCCCGTTGCAAAGTTGTAGTCCTAGTAGATTCATGCTTTTGGTCACAATTTCGATGTCATCGTAATTCTAGTAAAAGTGACAAATACCACCATAATCTGTTAAATTATTAATATTGTTACGGCTACCTTTAAAAACTTGATTGGTCTATAACGGAGTACTTCATAATTAATACTACTCCCTCCAATTTGTCTACATCTTACTATCTCCATATTTCAAGTCAAAGTTACTCCGTATAAAACTTAGATGATAAGTAAGTGGAGAACTAAAAAATGTTACCTAGTAATACACAAAACTAAAATATTTATTCTTATTGTCAAAAATCTTTTTCTCAAGATATTATTTTCAACCAAAAAAAAGTTGTATATATGTCAAAAAAAGCGGTCAAAGTATCGTCTTACATACAGAGCGCGAAAAAACAGTAAAAACGGTTTAAAAAAAGAGAGTAAATATATTTAACTTCAAATAATACTTATTCTATCGTGGTGTCGTTTATATCAACAGCCAACCGGTATAACTATCATGTTTTCCATTTAAAAACATATTGACTTCCTCCCTAGCTAGTCTTAAAATCTTCAGACATACCTGGAAATTAGCAATTTCACATTAGAATTGTCGTTATAAAGTACAGATCGAGTAAAATTAGTTTACGTATGATATAGAGTAACTAAAAAAGCTATAGTGTATAAACCCAAATAATGTTGTCTTTCTCAACATTCTTAAAATATCTATAAACACATTGTTGTAACTCGTAAATTCTGCCGAAGGTTGGAAACTTCTTCTTGTGCTAATTTCCCATCATGCTCAATAGCTAAAACATCCCAAAAAAAATTAATTAAAACTTGATTAGCAGCATATATCAACATATGAAAGGGGAATGAGATTAAAAAAAGAGAACAAATAATGTCGAATACAAAATTTAAAATGAAATCAGACATTAGTCTTAGTGATTGCAATAATCAATCAACCAACAAAAATCAATAAGATGCTATCACGGGTAAAAATGAGATTGAGGGTACCTTTGCTTAATTGTTACATGGTTGTTTCATGGCTGATTTGTACAAAGAATGATTTAATATTTATAGGATTATAACTTGTGAGTATTCATGACAAATAGACGTTTTTTTTATAAAAACATGAAGGGAGAAAGAGCATTTATGTTTATATTAAAGTATACCCGTCAATCTTCCAACATTAATCTTCTTTGACCATCCCTTTTGCGCTTAATATTTCCTCTATTGTCTAATACTCTAATTAGAGCGTTACATCACAAGCAATTTCAAGGCAAATGAAAGAGAGCTAAGATGTTGATGGTGCTGCCAACCTGCCACGTGGCACTTTAGATTAGCCTTTTAATAGTATTTTATAGATTACTTGTCTTGAATAAAAATCTAATCTTTATTATGTTCAACATTAAAGATTCAATCTTTATTAATTTTTCTTGTGTTATTACTATGAATAGTGAGTAGTCTTCTTACTAGGACTCGATTTATCCCCGACATGAGTGATTAACCTATTAAATACCGCTTTAATTGGTTGTTGGGGGATTTGGTTGGGACTTACCTTGGGATTTTGATTGCTTATTGTTTTATTTGGGTTTGTCGTTGACTCTTTACCCTTGACCGTCGATGGGAGTCGATTAGGTTGAGAGTCGGGCTCTCCCCATCTAGACTAGTAGTTGATTTGGGTTGAACCCGGGAGGGGGAACTTGAAGGGGACACCTTTGGTAGTCGGTTTGAATATCACCTTTGAGAAAAGGGGTTGGAGGACCGGGACTTATCGCGTACTTATTAACCTTGACTAATGCTTGGGTATCTTTGGGATGTCGCGCGTTCTCGGGTGCTAGAGTGTTGTGTAAGGGAGTCCGACTTATGAACCCGGAAGAGAGATAGGTCGGTGTTACTAGTGTCCAAGTGTGAACCCGGGAGGGAGATACTTGGCGAATTAGAGGCGTTTCCTCCTAACACATCTTCCCTACCAACCAATCGACGGGGTGTGATAGTAGTTGCAAATGTCGGTGGAAAAGTCGAGTCCTAGGCTTTTAATCATTTGATTTAAACTTATCTTATTAGCTCGTTATAGTTTCTTTGGTCCTAGCATTAGTTTAATTTTATATATTTGCTTTTTAGTTTAAATCGTTACTCTACCTTCCTAGTTTTGTCCGACTTAGCTAAACGTTTGAATAGAAACGATTAGTAATCACTTTGCTCTCCGTGGAAATCGACCCTCAAGTGCTACTTTGACGACCGTGCACTTGCGGTATTTAAAACATCACATCAATATGTCCGTCACAAAATAAAAATTTGTGATTCCTTGAGCTACTACTGTCGTATATTATGAGTTAAGAAAACGGTAAATTTATGTTCCAACCCAAAACTTTTGTTTCGAATTTTTCTACTAAAGCCACAATTTGAGAAAGTTATCAATTTCTAACTTTGTCCTACTAATTGTATACTACTCCCTCCATTTTCATTTATCTTTTCACTTTAATAAAATACTTCTCCCGGTAACAGAGAAATGAAAATATAAATAAATAATGGAGTACCTACAAAATATAGAACATATAAAGATCAACATTTCTCACTAAAGACGGGCATTATCTGGTATAAGCTGAAGACGGATAGTTTCCCTCTTACAATATGCAAGTGAGAGGTCAAGTGAGGCTCCATTTGCTCCCCACTTACATATTGTGAGACGGGCATTATCCGTCTTCAGCTAGTGACAAATAATCCCTGTTTTTAATGAGAGTTTGTTTATAAAGATTCATTCACAGCCTAACGACTGTAATTTTTATAGGAGCCACTAATCCACTATATTAAGGTTTAAGCCTTATCCTTTGAATATTTTCGTCAAAATCCGCCGTTATTTGATTACTAGACTTTTTTTTTTTCAAAACTATACAAAAACAAAATAAACATCAATTCCAAAATAAGTGGAGCCATAAATAACAATTATACATACTTGGTATTCATTTTCAACAAAAGGTGACTGTGTGTCGAGCATGAATCCATGATTGTTTGATACGAATTGTAAGTTTTTTTTGGGTGACCTAAGGGAATACCCGAACATCTTACAAGTTTGGAGATCAGGTAAGGCATCAAGGTAACCTTTGATGACAGGTAACTGCAGGACTCTCGTGTAGGGAGTCGAATCCAAGACCTCTCATTTCATTGTCATTGCAACACTTTGAGGCACTCTCGCGCTCTACTATATTCAAGCCACTTTGTTTACTGCAAATAATTTTGAAATCATGCTTCCATGCAGAATTGCAGATACGTGCCAAAAGAAAAGTCGCATGGTTTGATTTTATGTAATAGGGTTTATACTTTATACTCTAGACAACGAGTTGGTCTCTCTTCTGACGGGCTATTTTTAGTCTATACTGAAAAGACGAGGTTTTGTAATCGTTTACAGCTAAATGTAACCATGTTTGGAAAAAAGTTATCATTAACTATAATAATACCTGAATTATAGTAATTACATTTGACACTAAAAATGGGTACAAATCATGCATGTCTTAAGGTACATATAAAAAAAATAGGTCTGAAACAATAATTAGGGTAGACAAGTAACTATCACAAATTCTCATTTGTGACGGGACGACCCGTCGCAAGCTTGCGACGGGTGAAACTCCCTTCACAAAGAGCAAGTGGAGGGGCAAGTGGGAGATAAATGGATCCCCCCACTTGCCCCCATTGTAAGGGGAGCTTGACCCGTCACAAGCTTGTGATGGATCGTCCCGTTGCAAGCAAGACTGGTTGAATAACTATAGCAGCTCACGTTTGAATTTTCCATTAGTTTGTCACAAGTAAGCTTCTCCATCCTTTGAGTAGTGAACCACTAGTGTGCAGTTGTACAATTATACACCTGTGATTTTTTTATTTTTTTTTTGAACAAGAAAACTAGAATAATCTCATAATACAATAATCATGGAAGAATAAGTGAACATTTCCCATGGAACTATGGAATAATATGAGCTACCAATGGCAATATGTAGCACAAATTTTTTCTAAGATATTTTCATTTTAGTTTATTTGAAAAGAATTTATATACATGCAATTCGTAGTAAAATGACATACATATCATTATATTTACTCATAACTCGGTGATTTTCGAGACACAAAACAACTACTATACGTTGAATATTAATCACCGATTTATATTGTGGCTACGATACTAAACCCTTTCAATAACTTTTTATTTCACTAGAAAATTCAAATATTATTATTGGATGTGACTTGTGAGTATGTGACCCTCCCTAGCCATCACAAGCCATTAATTCATTCACAAATCATAGCTCATCATCACTTGTTACTATAACATTATCCCTCAAATTATGCAAGATTATTATGTCTAATTGATTGAGATTAAGACAAATGACCTTCTCATATCTAATCATACATACACTCACTATTTTAATCGTCAATTTTAGTAATTAAATTTCGATAATTACATGCATGACACATCTTAGGCTGTGTTTATCCATGTCCGAACATAAGTCTTAGCAAAAGTCTGAGCGTCAGACTTGCAATGTTTCATGGATAAAGCGTATGTATAAGCTTCAGACTTGTCTTGGGTTGAGTCTTGGATTTTCAATACTCAACTTAAGACCCGTAAATAGTGTTTTTATGTGTAAAAAGTGGATTAAACGGGTCGTACATATTATTGTTGAGACTTTAAATGACGAGTCTGAGGTATAATGTAAAAGAAATAAAACAGTCTGAATTGAATTTTAAAGAAAAATAATAATATTTTGGTGTTTCTAAGACTCATATCGAGTATCTGGATAAATATACTCTTAGAATGATATGCAAAAACATATAAAAACTAAAATTCAACGCATAAGACCCACATATATACCCCTCTCTCCAACTACCGTTATTTGTCTTGTAATATTAAGTCTATTATTATTAAGTCAATAAAAGTAGACTTGTCTCATCTTCGTTCGTTAGGTTGAAATAAAATTAAAGCATAATCCACATCCACTTAATAATATAATTACAAATACAATTCCAAGTTTCCTTTGCTTCTATATCAACACAAATATGACTTGGTCAAATGAAATTATAGCAAAGTTGATGTAATAGTCATGCATGGGAGTATAATCCTAAGAATATATTTCTCGAGGCTATTATTTTGTTTTTATTATACCATTTGATATAGTCCGTATTAAGATTATATTCAAAATTAAGACGATTAAGATTTGAGCATTTAATCTCGTGGGTGAATACTTACATCTAATATTAGCTGGGATCAAGCATTCTTCTAACATAATTAAGGTTTTAATTTTCACTAACTACGAAGACAGTAAAAACTCTTGCTCATTACTTCATTAGTCTTACACTCTTACTCATATGTTAGCAATACAAATTTAAAAGGTTATTTCCGAGTGACCCGACCATCGAAAAGTACATTGAATGACTGACACATCACAACAGAATGAAGAACAGTCACTTCATTGAATTATTTTTCTTTTTTCTATCATAATCCGTAATCAAAGAGTAGTGAATATTTGGCTTTATATATAGAAAAATGGATAGTTGGGTAACAAGTAATGAAAAATATTATGAGTATTAAAATTAAGAAGGATCAAAATTTGAATCTTTAAACATCGAGTGACATTCAACTTCAGCTAAGATCAGGCACCTTTTTGACATTACTAATGTTCTCTACTGACCATATAGACTGTAAAAACTCTCGCCCGCTAATTTTAACATCATTTCATTCCTAGTACTTGAACTTAAAACGTGTCAATACGTATATTAAATATTGAGTATTTGTTTAACAAATAATTATTCACAGTGCCAAGACATTAAGTAAGACGTAACTAGACGTGTGTTGATCACATACCTCTAAAATTATTATACGAACACTTTATTCTTTTGCTATAAAAGGGTAGCCATTGTGTGCATGTTCCTACAAACCACTAAGAACATACCTTAAGAAGAATAATAAAAAAAATGAGCTCAAAAATGCAAAGCAACTGTTCTATCGTTCTTCTTATTTTGCTTTCAGTTTTCTCATGTCTTGAAGCACAACTTCAAGTAGGGTTTTATAGCAAAACATGTCCTTCAGCTGAAACCGTCGTTAAACAACAAGTTACCAAAGCGTTTATGTCGAATGCTGGTATCGCCCCTGGTCTTGTTCGAATGCACTTCCATGACTGTTTTGTTCGTGTAAGTTATCGTCATATATATTATCATGACGACTTAATATCCTAGAGTAACCGGTGATAAATTTAGAAAATTTTCTAATTTTAGTTATATACCACTTTGTGTCACTCATTTCATTAACCTTTTATCATATCAGTTTTTGGTTGGGCACACGTAAATAACCTAAAAATGGCAAGATTAACAACATGCTCTCATGAGATATTCAAGTATAAGCTCATTTTTGTCATAGTTAGAGAGCATATGTTGTTAATTTTGGCATATTTAGGTTATTAACATGTTCCCTAATAAGGTCACACGTTAAAAAAACATTTGTGACTTGTGAGAAGTACTTTTACCATAGATGATCACATAATCGGGACAAAGAAAGTAAGTAAAGTATAATACTGCATGCTTTTTGTCGACATTATTCTAGATGTTGCATAGTTGAAAACTGAAAAGTACGCTTGCTTTTTTTTTTTTTTTTTACAGGGTTGTGATGGGTCAGTTCTCATAAACTCGACGGCAGGAAACACTGCGGAGAAAGATTCACCGTTTAACAATCCTAGTCTAAGAGGGTTTGAAGTAATCGACGCTGCAAAGGCTATCCTTGAAACTCAATGCAAAGGGATTGTATCATGTGCTGATATATTAGCATTTGCAGCTAGAGATAGTATAGCTTTGGTAAGCTACATATACTATATATACACACTTCAACACATGCATTCACTACTAAACACTCCGAGTATAATTAATGCATGAATTGAAAGGACGTCACCAGCTGATATTTGCTTTTACTAATCCCTACGGATATAATTAATTAATGCATGAATTGAAATGACGTCATCAGGTGGTTTTGAATTGAATTTTAGCACCATCGTAAAATGTCATGCATGTTCGTTTTCTTTAAATTTATACGAATATTAATTATTAAGTACTCGTAATTTACTTTATATAGGCCAAAGGTCCAGCTTATTCTGTTCCATCTGGTAGAAAGGATGGTAGAGTTTCTTTATCTACAGATGTGCCAGGAAACATTCCTGCACCAACAATGAATGTTGGTCAGCTTACTACAAATTTCGCGAATAAAGGATTAACTCAGGATGAAATGGTCACTCTTTCAGGTATTAATTAGCTCTTACTGTATAATCTTAATTACAACGTAAATGTCTTGATTATCTTTAATTAAAATATTTATCGTAAAAATAGAAATAATAAACGGAATCTACTCTTTAATTTAGAAATCGCTTTTGTATACTTTCTATATACTCTGTAATAACATACTGTTGTTAATACTCATTTCAGGAGCACATACCATAGGAGTGTCACACTGCACAATTATCACGAGTGTGGACGATAGATTGTACAATTTCAACGGGACTAACATGCCCGACCCGGCCTTAGACCCGAGTTATGTAACACAACTACAGGCCGCGTGCCCTAAAGCAAGTACGTCTACATCGTCCGTGGTCAACATGGATCCGTCTACCCCAGCGGTCGTGGATAACAAATACTACGCTAATGTATTAGTAAACAAAGGGCTGTTTACCTCGGATTGGACCCTCCGAACCAACGCCGCCACGTCCGCTGCCTTGACCGCCAATGCCAATAACCAGGCTCAATGGTTCAATAAATTTACTGCCGCAATTGTTAAAATGGGTAACATTGGTGCGGGTAGTGCCGGTGAAATCAGGACAAATTGTGCGGTCATCAATTAAGGTCTAAATAATATAGATAAATTAAATTAAATATACTTTGGTCATTCAAATTAAGTGAATAATTGTAATGATCAAAATGTGATCACATGAGTGTGTTTTCATTATATATATGCTTGAGCCATGAACAAGTGTAATTCAGCTCGAAATGTTTTAATTTACTATTTGAAATTATCAGCTCGATCTATTTCTATTCTTGGTAGTTTTTGGTATTCAGGAGTCATGACCGCATCCATGCAGCCATGCAATCTCGTGTAACGTACAAATTAAAGTTTTTCAGGTTTTATTAAAACTCGAAAGAGAGAAATTCATTAAGTTAAAATATAAAATGAAGATTGTTAAGTTATGGAAAATTTCTTTCAGAATATTATATGAGTATTTTCAATGAAAATATAATACAAAAATAAAATAATGGACAAATTCTCATCTTCAAAACCGTAAAACGTCCAATGTTAAAATTACATCAATTAATTACGGAGTATATGAGAAAATGTTGTCTAAAAATCGGCACGAAGTGACTTCTAATTAGTCACGAGATAATTGTATATACTATATACATGCTACATGATAGAAATTTATCCTAAATTATTGCATGGTATAGACGTATATTATAAGTCTATTTTATTACGTGAAGATTAAGGTTTTAAACTTACCATCATAACTTATAGTGTAAGGCACGATAAATTAAGTAAAAAATCACTTTACAATTTTACCCCTCACATAACTTTACGTTTTAACTATCGACCGTTGTAGACAAAACTGAACACAAGTTATTTTTTCCGCCAATTCATCATAGACTAAACCACCAGTTATTGATGGGGGGCTGCGAAACATCGTCGACGTTTTATAAAACATCGTCGACGTTTTTTAAAAAAAAGACCACTACTACCCTTTTCTCTCCTTCCTCTCTCTAACTTTTTCTCTAAAATTCAAAAATCTCACAAACTAATCTAAACAACTTGCACAAAAATTTGAAAGACGGTTTTCATATCAAATTAAACGGTAGTCAATGGCGGACAATGAATCATCGGTACGTTATGCATACTCTTTAACGTAATTTTTGTTTTGTTTCTTTAGTTTTCCATTAACGTAAATTTGAAAGACGGTTTCCATTGCTCTCTTTGTTAGTGTTCCGTTACTAGCCTATGACATTTGTTGATTCTTGAACACCCTTTTGTAGTCGACTTATAGCTTTTATACCGAATTCATGAGGGTTTTGGACGATTTAGGGTAGGTAACGTCCATATTGGACGTTGATATGAAGAACCAACGTCCAATATAGAAGTTGATAATCAATAATGACGTCTCATATAGACGTTGATACTCCCTTTCAACGTCCAAACTGGACGTTATTCTCATGAATAACGTCTGCTGTAGACGTTGGTGCTCATCACCAACGTCCAATATGGACGTTGATCTATGTGTATAACGTTTGCCCTAGACGTTGACACCCCATATCAACGTCTAGGTAGGACGTTATATATATAGATCAACGTCCATTGTGGACGTTATGTATATGCTGCAACGTTTTTTTTTAAGTTTGCTTGCGTATTTTTCGTGTTTTCGAGTAATTTCTCGTGTTTTCGCATGGTTTATTTAAGTTTTAATGTAATTTCCGCTTGTAAACAGGATTCATTTGAGGAATTTGTCGATAACGGGTTCGATTTCAACCCTTTATTTGTGACGGATATAGGATTTGATACTCGTGACGAAGCGTTTGATTGGGCACAAAAGATAGCGTTTGCTAATGGGTTTGCATTGGTGAAAGCAACTAATGGAGCGAAAAACCGTAGCGAACCCGACTTGTTATCTTCATATTTGCGTTGTTCTAGGTACGGGAGGCCACCGGGAGAGTATGATCCCGATAATCCTAGGAAACAATCCGGTTCACCTAAATGTGATTGCAAATTTCGTATTCGAGCCGTGCAAAACAAGTTTCGGGGATTGGAGGATAAACCCAAGATACTTTGGAACATTGTGATTGCCGTTGGTTTTGGGAAGCACAACCACAAGTTGGTAAAGTACAAGGATGGACATAGGCATTTTGCGGGTTTAACTGAAGAAGAGAAAGAGTATGTGAAACAACAAATCCGGGCCTCGATTCCCCCGAGAGATATTAAAAACGGTCTTCATCAAAGAACCCCGGAAAAACCGCAACCCTCAAGCACCCAAATATATAGTGAGACAACCAAGATGAGGCGTGAAATGAGAGGGAATCGAAATCCCGCTCAACAAATGTTGTCCTTAGCTGTAGAAGCGAAATATGTGCATTGGCATGAGAAGAATCCCGAGACATGTGAGCTTTCTCATGTTTTCATGTCTCATCCGGAAGCCGTGAAGCTGTTTCGTACCTATCCACATGTTGTGCTTATTGATTCGACATACAAGACCAATGTGTACAAGATGACACTCGTTGAGCTTGTTGGTGTCACACCATGTGGATCTTCATTCTTGATTGCTTGTGTATTGATTCCTTCTGAGTCGGAAGATGGGTACAAATGGTTATTGAAGAAGTTGGGAATGCTTCTCGAGTTCACCGAAGCATCTATTTCAGCGTTTGTCACTGATCAGGAGTTGGGTTTGATCGCGGCTCTACGGTCCGTCTATCCTCTTACATCTCACTTGTTATGTCGTTGGCACTTGAACCGTGCTGTTGAGAGCAAAGCACAATCATGGTCAAAGCATGAGTGGCGCACAAAGCAAATCATGTGCAATGAAGAGCATGGTTGGAATGGAGTGATAAATGCTACTACCAAGGAAGAGCACGAGTTGCGTTGGGCCGCCTTTTGTAAAAATTGGATGGTAGTGGCGACTTATGCGGCAAAAACATGGGGCTCGTACTCAACAGGGTTCGTATTATGCTACACGAACCGGTATTTCCATCTTGGAAACACGGCTACTTCCCGGGTGGAGTCCTCTCATTCTCTTTTGAAGGCTTGGTTGAAAAGTTCTAGCCTAACCCTTGATACTATGTGGTCCCGTATTCATTCTATGCTTGAAGGACAACACTCCAAAATAAGAAAAGAGCTCGAGGAGTCAAGAAGTAAACCTCGTCATACATCTCATTTGTTTTCTTTGTTGAAAGGAAAGGTGTCCTTAAAAGCCATCGGGATTATGGAAAATGAAACTAAGAGGGGAATTGAGTTAGGGATCGGGTTGGTAAATGGATGCGGTTGTGCTTTAAGAACTACTCATGGCTTACCTTGTGCTTGTCTTTTGGTTGGTTTGAAAAACAATGATGAGAGAGTTCACCTTGATCAAGTTCATTCATTTTGGAGGACATTGGAGTATGGCAATGATGACACAATGCCGAAAAACGATGGTGATGCCTTTGAAGAGCTCGTCAATGAAATGAGGAGTAGTGATCCGGCAAGTAAGAGAACTTTTATTGAGAAGATGCGCACCTTTCTTCATCCGGAAGACGAGTACGTATTGCCACCCCCTGTTAGAGAAAACCCCAAAGGTCGACCAAGAGGATCTACTACTAGGAACAAGTCATTTTTTGAACATGTAAAGAGGAAGTTTGGGACACCTGGTTCAGATGGATCGACGACCACTCAACAAACAACAGTTGGTGATTTTGATGAGGTGAGGGTCGGTGCACCTTTGGAATTGGCTTACACTAGGGGTCCTTTGTCAAGCTGGAATAAAAGATGGGGGGTCCCGGAGGAGATGTGGTGTTTTTTTGATGGTTGGGTGGATGTAGGTGATGATGGTCATTGTGGTTTTCGAGTATTGTCTCATGCTGTCCGTGGTCGAGAAACTGACCATCTAGTGATGCGAGAATGGTGTGCTCGAGAGATTAGGGGTTTTGAGGTGTACAAGGATTATTTTGATGCGGCCTACGTCACAGATAATGGTTTTACTATGTTTGACAACACTTTGAGGCGCATTGAATTTTCCAACAACACCGGTTGTGGTCAAGAACATTGGATGCATGACGTTGATCTTTATGTTTTCGCATCGTTGTTTAACTGGGCAATTTGTGTCATAGGTAAGGCCCCGTCTAGTCCGAGTACATGGCAATGTAGTACATTTTTGCCTTTAAGAAGTTGTCCTCAAAGTCCGGTCCCATATGGTGTTTTGTGGATTTTAAATCACCACCAACATTGGATGCGGTTGCATTGTAGTGGACCACCTCAAGAAGTTCCAATGCCTCCAATAGAGATGACTTGGGCGGGGTATAGAGAACAAAATGTTGCACACTATGAAGATTTGTACAAGACAAATTTCGAAAATTGGCACACATGTATGGGAACGACACCTAGAGTGCGTCGCAC
Source organism: Heliosperma pusillum (assembly GCA_022085475.1). Lineage (NCBI taxonomy): Eukaryota > Viridiplantae > Streptophyta > Magnoliopsida > Caryophyllales > Caryophyllaceae > Heliosperma > Heliosperma pusillum. The sequence continues at coordinate 64,279 of JAIUZE010068543.1, read as the reverse complement.
AAGAAGGGATAAGTCTTGATTGTTGTACTTGTGTAATTGATGGATATTTATGTATTAATTTTTCTTCTTTTATCTCAATTTTTTTTTGATTAAATAAAATTGACAATACTCGAATAAAGCTGAAATACATTAAGAAAGTACTCGAATAAAGCTGACATACATTAATAAAGCTGACATATATTAATAAAGCTGACATACATTAATAAAGTACTCGAATAAAGCTGACATACATTAATAAAGCTGACATACATTAATAAAGTACTGGAATAAAGGTCACATAATTTAAAGTCTTAAAATTAAATTACATAGAAGAAACAATTAATCAACGTTAAATACATTACATTAACACTTAATCAGTTGAATATCCTTCGGATGAAGAACCATTAGGCCTATAAATTTCCTCCTCTATGTAAGTTACATACATTTCATAGGTTTTAAGACTCTAAAATGGCCCCACGAACATCCGGCCGTCCCCTTCACATAGAGAGTGTAAGGTCCTATATGGGACAACTGTTAAACACCTCTTGAACAGTTCAACTATCTCCAACCTCACTTTCTCCCACTCATTTCGCTTCAGGATGACATTTTCTGGATTTAAAAATTAATCTGGTTAATAATGTCACAAACTTTATTGATTAGAAAAATTAGACAACAGATTATAAGTAATGATACCTTCAGTTACGTTCATAGGATGAATGGAAGGGTTGTTGAGACCGTAAATAGGTCCATGCAATAGTAAGGGAAACTCGTTAACTATCTCGTTAATTTTATTCTGATAATAATTCACTAGTTGTATGTTAGTCATCACCATGATTAAAGTATAGGATAATAGAGGTAATATATTTTAAGAGTAGAGAGAAGATAGTGAGTTGTGTGGAAATAATTTGTTGGGTAAAGGGTTTATATAGAGGAAATGCTAGGGTTTTCATGTTTTGGCCATTACATAATTCAAAACATAAACTAATAATAATAAAAATAAAAGTACCATTACATAATTCAAACATAAAATAATCTAAAATAATCCGTAGAAACACAATACAACAAATAAAACATAACTAAATAATCAAACGTCGTCATGTCCTACATCATCGTCGTCGTCGTCCTCCGGGTTCCTGAAGTAGCCGGCCATATCTGTAACCAACCGCTGAACACACGATGTCATCGCCTGTTGAGTAGGCTGTCTGTAGATAAGTGAGAACCTCCATGCAAGAGCTCTGCCGAACTCCGGCTCATCCAAAAGAGGCACCGTAGAAAACTTGGTACGACGGCCAGGAGGAAAGAAATACGGGTGGGAGGACTTCGTGTACCATGTCATGTAACGATCGACCGTGTCAAACGGCATCGTGACCGGGTGTGAACGGTCTCTCAAAACAATCCGAGCCTCTGGGAGCCCCCACTCCGAATCAGGAAACTCCCCATAATACAACCTATAACCCGCCTTCGGTGAAGGCGGACGATGCTCAACAGCTGGCGTAATCATAGCGGTCGGGATAGGCTGGACATACCCAAACTGACGCAAAAAACGGTCAGACTGATATGGCTCTACTACATCAAGAAATCTAATCAACCCCGAATAAAGCGATGTCCTACATGACCGATGTGAACCAACACCGTAAGGGGTCCAACGGATATGCTCCGCCCTAAGCCCGTCTAGCCTCTGACGGTGCTCATCTAGAATCTTCTCCTCCCCCTTAAACCTAGGAACCCGTGACCAAGCCTCCACCAATGGTCTACCCTCAACATAGTATCCTGCATGAGGTCGGAAATGGGGAAAATACTCATATATCCAAGCCTGCAGCAACGGCAAACAACCGCTAAGCCCACGAGCATCTCTCCGCGACGCCATACCCAACTGACGGTACAAGTACGCCAATGTCGCAGCCCCCCAAGCATACTCACCAAAACTATCCAAGTCATCAAACAAATGAAGCATCCGGGCCACTACCCTATCACTAGACTTGTCCGTGAACAATGTCTGTCCAACCAACAACATCAAGTACGCCCTCAGCGACTCATCATGGCGACCCGTCTCCACACCCTCCCTCAACTTCTGGGTCGACAACCCACCACTCCTATAATATGGTGGCTCGACATCCTGAAAAGCCAGCCCAAATAAAGTAGCCATCTTCTCCCTCAAGCCTGCATCATCCCTCGTGCTACCCTCCTCCTGCTCCACCATACCCTCCACAAAAACCCTAACGCCACTCACCTTTATCCCTAGAATACGCTGAACATCATGTAATAAGATAGTGATCTCTCCAAAAGGCATATGGAAACTGTTAGTATCCGGCTGCCACCTCTCTACAAATGCACTACATAGATTTTCATCTATGCCGGTGGTCACACAACTCATCAAAACACCAAGCCCACTCTCACTAACTCTCCGGGCAACCAGCTCCGGCACCTTCATCCCGTTCATAGCCTCCATACAACCGGGCCTCTCGTAACACTTGAGCCACGTTCTCGCCGGCTTGGCCTCCGTCCAACTCTTATAAGCCACGTGCCCACCAAAACTACGTAAGACGTTGAGGTGAACCGGTCCTCCCTCAACCACGCCACTAAGACGCCAAGACAAATCCCTCTTCGTCTTCTTCCTCCCCGTGCTAGATGAACCCTGACTAACCGGCACATATCGTCCTCTACCAACCTGTACCACCTTCTTACCTGTTGGTTCAGCTACCTGGTTCTCTACAAAACACTCGTCATCGGGCTGCTCTGCCGCCTCCTCCGACTCAGATCCCGAACCGCCGTCAACATTACCATCATCAACGGCCTCTAACCTATAAAAAACTGACGGAAAAACAGTCTCGCTCCCAGCAGGCGGGGGCGTAGGGGAAACGTCCGTACCCTCTGACTGAGTAGGACGAAAGACAACTCCGGCTTGACGCACACCGGGTAAGCGCCGCTTAGATGCCGTCACTTTTCGGCCTTTCGTACGATCAGGGACCACCATAATGTTTTTTTCTTTATCCATCTGCATATACGATCACTACAAGAAAAGCGCTCATTACCGACTGGAAAATACCGACCGAGTTAAAATAGGTCGGTAATAACCATTACCGACCGATTTTAGTCGGCAAAAACATTTGTGGTCGGTAATTTACCGACCGAACAAAATACGGACGGTAAATTGAAAATTTCAGTCGGTAAACAAAAAATTAACGACCGATATGCTTAATTTACCGACCGAAATGCAATCGGTCGGTACCCATTATCACATTAAGTCAGACACATACTCCCTTTCCCCATTATATTCATTTAAAAAAAAAATGAACACTCCATTTCTTCTCTTCCCTCATTCGGTCGACACCAGCCCACACCACATCACTCCAATGTCTCACTGCCGACCCGCCGCCGCACCGCCGCTAACTCGCCGTCCTGACGCCGTCTCGTCGCCGACCCCAGCCCGCCGTCTCCTCTATTCTTTCTATCTCTTCTACTAATCTAATTCTTAATTTGATATAGGTAAGATTTATACTTAATTTTTTGTTTTAAATTGTTTTAATAAGGTTTATTATTGTTGTCTACATACAATTTTATGTAGTAATTGATTTGTTAGTATGAATTGAATTTAAATTTAGAATTAGGGTTAGGTGAAATTGGGGGGTTTTATATTCTGATTAGTTGGTTTGTGACTGTGGTGGGGGCTTGATAGATCCTGAAATTGAGGGTTTTTAATGATATTATTTTGGTGGTGCTGGTGGTTGTAGTTGTGGTGGTCGCCAGTGAGTTTTTCGCGGGAAAAGGGATTGTCGAAAGCGGAGAAAATGTTGAGCATGTCGTCGGTCTTAGTATCGAAATGACCCTGGGTATATGACGAGCTACTGCGATCATCTTCTCTTCTCCCTTGCTGTTACTATCTCCCATTTTTTTAATTATTAGATTTAACAATTTTCATGGTCAAAGTATGTTTCACTTACTAACTATCGTATCCTTTCATACATGTCCCGTTTTTTGCATCTCTTACGGGCTTCTTATCCCGTGGTGATTGTTTGGCTAGTTCTTCCGTAAAAATAATGTTAGTTCTTGAATTTGATTTCATCAAGAAGGATGAGAACGACTTTCTAGTGCAGCTTTGTACGCTATCATGCAAGCTTTTGAAGGTTTGTTACGCTCACCGCGTTATCTATTAATCGGAGATAGCTGGCATAACCTATTTTGTGGTAACCTCAACAACTAATAATAGAATAATACACGTATTACATATGAGACCAACATGTGACATCGATGGTCCAATTAGGCAATTACATATACAAAGTATGTTTTTCAAGCTTTTCTCCTTGTGGGACGAGTCTCATACCATGAAATCGTGTGATAAGATGGATAGCAGATTAGCAGCTAATAATTAAATGTGCAAAAAAAATACTCTGTATTTGTATTTATATTAGCTGACATGGTTGGTAGACTTGGCACTGTCGTATATAAGTGTTCCGGTTTTGAAATTTTTTCCTTGTTTAAGTGTATGAGTTTGTGACCATGGTAATACTCTTTTCTATACCAGAGTGGAGAACCAGACTTGATGATAGCCGCAAAGATGGTCCTTTATGATTGGCAGAGAGGCAAGTTTACTCTTCCATCTCCACATCTCCAACAATTCCCCATTTCCATTTCCACACCTTTATATTGCCCACCTAACTTAATACTAATCGTTTTTTTTGAAATAATGCTTAAAAATAAAAAATAATGTCATTGGATAATTAGGATATATAATCCAAATATTTCTCACCTAATATCCATCTACAGACCAAATAAAAAATAATGGCATTGGATAGTTAGGCTAAAAAATATGCACTGTTGATTGGTTTTTTCTTTTATGACTATATGCACTTATTATGCTGTGTGATAAGATGGCGTATATCGGTATATGTGACAAGAGCCTATAGAATATGTTTTGCTTGAAACGAGATCTTCATGTAAAGCTCTAACTCACATAAATATCACATGTGACCACAATAGTTAGTATAGAGTCTAGAGTCGATTGTATATATATTTTGTATGGTTCAAGTGACCTAGAGAGGAAGTATATGTATTCATTGTCTACTCCTGCAAATGAAGTAAGAGACACTAAGGAAAAAAAACACACGTTCCCCAAATGTGTTCATTCCTTTGTTATCCTTTCCTTTGAAATTATCAAAGCTTCAATATTTGCTTTCGTGGTTTGTCATTTAATATATTGCTTTCGTGGTTTGTCATTTAATATATTCCAATGGCGCCTCACAATAGAACAATATTCAAGTTGTGTTTAAGACGATGTTCCCTTAGAATTTTTGTTTCAACTAAATTTTTCCTATGACTACTTCTTATTGCAGATAAAGGTTAATTAGGCAAGAGAAGAAGAAACTTATTATACAATGAACCAGTGAAGTCAATGAAGTTGAGGCATCGTCAACTAAATAATAGTCGTAGAGCATTGTATAGGTGTATAGTATAATGTTTAATTTACGGATGTTAAGAGTATTTTTTTTTAAGCATGTTGAATGGGATTGCAAATGTATATTTTGGAGTACTTGTATTTAAATCCTTTTTTGGATGACATTCAATTGTAACGGTTCGTAATTTCAGACTCATTCTTGAGGGTTATAGATTAAAGTGGCCTTGATAACTGATAAGTGTACATTATATTTGCCTTGATAAGTGTACATTAGAGCGGTAGAAAATAGCCTACGATTCACCTGCTAATTAGGACCAAAAACCAATTTACCGACCGTTTTATTTAATTACCGACCGTTTTATTTAATTACCGACCGATTAATCGGTAGGTAAAATTACCGACCGAAATATTGAATTAACGACCAAAATTCGGTCGGTAAAGTACCGACCAAATATTTCGGTCGGTAATTTCAATTTACCGACCCTTATTACCGACCGAATTTCTTCGGTCGTTAAGTGTCCAAAAACGGTCGGTAATTGATTTTACCGACCGATTTTTCTCCTCACCGACCATTTTTTTCGGTCGGTATTGAACCCTTTTCTTGTAGTGGATAATATAGTGTTATGAAATAACTTATAACATATGAAATAACGAATAAAACATAATTTCAAACGCGATAAAAAACGTATAAAACGTTATTTCAATAGCGATCGATAACTTTACGAGAAAAAATATAATTTTTACACGAATCAAACTACATATGTTTTAGAAAAAATAAAAATTAATGTGAATATTACGTTCATATCAATAACAAAGAAAAAAAACGTCGATACCCAACACCAACGTTCAGACTGAACGTTGGTATCAGTGACCAACGTCTGGTTTGGACGTTGGTGTCACTGACCAACGTCCAAACTGAACGTTGGTGTCACTGACCAACGTCCAGACCAGACGTTGGTCACGCACTGATACCAACGTTCACACTGAACGTTGGTATCAGTGCGTGACCAACGTCTGACCAGACGTTGGTCAGTGACACCAACGTTCAGTTTGGACGTTGGTCAGTGACACCAACGTCCAAACACCGGCTTATTCAACCTAATTTCCCCAATACAAGCGTCCAAACTCCATTCAACAACAATCACAACCCGTCTTCAACAACACAACACAATCACTAAACTAATTCTAATTCTAATTTGAAAAACAAACAACAATTTACTAACAACAACTACTAATTCAAATAATAACTAACTAAAAGAAGGAAACTTACTTGAACAAGGGGTAGGGTAGCGGCGGCACTGTGATGGTGGGGCTGGGGGCGGCGTCTGGTGGTGGGGGTGGGGCTGGGGGCGGCAGTGATGGACAAGGGGAAAGAAATGTGGGTTTAGGGAAGAGAGTGAAAGGAATGTGAGGTAAGGGTAGTGACCGTCTTTTTTATAAAAAACGTCGACGATGTTTTATAAAACGTCGACGATGTTTCGTAACCCGGTTATTGATGGTGTAAGTTCAGAGCTTTATTTATAAAGTTTTCGTGTCATGTTTTAAGACTACGAGCTTTCATCGACAAATTGAGATTATCATTTGACAACGACGGTTATGATGAAGTTTCTGCATGCATGTCCGTTCACCTTTCATGCATCACGTCCATTATTCTTCCTCCAAAGTTTATAATTTGGTTGACAGATTGGCTGATAAATGTAACTTTACCTTCCTTTCTTGCTTAATTGTAATTAAATCAATCGCTTTAAATAAAGAAAATTTAATTATAGAGTTTTCTTTTTTCATCTCTTTCAAAAATCACATTATCAGAATGTTCAGTATGTGAGTATGTCTTCAGAGAGATGTCAATGTCAATAAGTTACTCGTATAAGTTATTGAGATCTCATATTATAATTGAAAAAAACTGTATAAAAAATACTCCTGTACTAAAATGAGTATAGATAATATAAAAATTACTTATTAATAAAATAGGTACACTTATTAAGAGAACATGTACCGAATGAAAAAAAAAAAATACTTTTGACCACGATAAAAGAGTTCAAAAATATCACACAAAATAAAATATGTGATAGTAAACGTGAAAGTTATTAAGAGAACATGTAAGATTGGACTCTTAATAACCTGATAGTAAACGTGAAAGTTTTGTATTAAATTATTAATAATGTGATAATTACAAATGATAATAGTTAGGATTAGATAGGACAAAAGAAAAGTTTCTAGTTATTAATTAGCTAAATAATTATCTTATTTAGACAAGTGATGTACTACTTGAACCGTTTTACTCTTAAAACGATATACCTATCTTAAGAGAAACTAATTGATAGATATACCCGTGTCAATTAAATGGTCTTACAATTTTTTTGTATAATATCGTTTTATACAGAGGGGTTGCTCTATTAATGTAACCTTAACCAATCAATAAGGGTAGACCTAATAGTAAAAAGTTCACTTCTATCTTTGTGGTTAGGGGTTCGAGTTCATTTCATAAATTTCAACTCCAGTAAATTCAGTTCAAATTCTAAAAGTTTAGTTCAGCGTAACTCCAATAAGTTTAGTATATAAAAATTATGCTCATATACGTTAACTTCAACTTACAAATTCAGTTAAAAAATGTTCATCAAAATTCAATAAAAAAGAAACAGGCTTTAGACCTTAGTGGAAATGTAAATACCACTATAAGCCTTCAAAGTGGCCAATAGTCTACTTATTCTTCGGACTGGATAAGACTTACCCTTGTACGATATGTACCTAATTGAAAGAAGAGTGCTTACAATGTTGCAGCCCAAGTTTTTGGGCCGATTATGTTGTTGGTACAAAAGGGACATTGCCCATTGTCTTTTTATGGAATGATTTGTTAATGAACATTATTGGAAAGTTCTTTGTTGTCAAGTGTAATTTGCCTGGATCAAAAGAACATAACCTAATTCATTCTCCTATAATATGCCTCGGTCTCTAACTAGACATGACAAAATTGACCTAATCTGAGCCCGATCGGACATCCAAACTCAAGATCCGAGCTTAACCCGAAATTCAAATTGACCCGACTCAATATAACCTGACCTGAATATTTATTGTTGCGCACACAGACATTAGTATCCATAAAACAGTTGATAATAGCGTAGCCAAACTCAGAATGACCCGAATTTGAAATAAACCAAACCCGTAATGACTTATTCAAGACAAATAGCTTATTTAAGTGTAACCCAAAATCATGATAGAGCCAAGTTGTCTCAAAATAATTTTTTCAAGACAAAATTATAACCCAAAATAACGTGACTCAAACTCACCTTATAGACACAAAATGTCTTATTCAAGACAAAAACATCATTCAAACTGACCTATCTAAAAAATAACCCGATAATTTTTGACCCGAAAATAACCCGTCCGACCAAATAAACCCATTTGTTGGGTATATTCCATAGTATAGGCCCTAAAATGCTAAAAGTCTAGAACTCATAAAAGGGTAAAACCGTCACAAGGGTTTTAGTCTTTTAAACCACCAAAGGTTTAACGACTGGTTGCATTCTCTCTCCTCTCTTTCTCTCACATCGCCGCCATTGTAGTACACCACCGAAGGTTTAACCGCTTTCCTTTCTTTCTATTTTACCAATTTTACCCCTAATTATTGTGTAATTACCGTATAACATAGTAATTATGCTTGCTAATTGTTTAATTTTGATTGTTATATAGTTGTTAATTACGATTAAATTGGTAAAAGATGATAGCAGCAGTATCATGGGTGCCGAAAGGTGTAGCGAAAATGGTGCCTGAAGTTGCGGAACCTCCTTCTAAAGAAGAAATTGAAGAGATGCTTTTATCTGGTGCTCTTGATGCTCCGTATGTTTCGTATCGCTCACTAAATTGATTGCGCTTCTTTTATTGACGTAGTTTTAATTATTTATCATTCGGAAATAACCTCTTTGTGTTGCCGTATGAGAAACCGTTTAATATTACTCGGTTTTATAATAACACTCGTGTAAAACGGTTTTATACAAGAATTATTGCTCTTCTAAAGGAATAGAAATTAAGTGTCTCGCAAAACCGATTATAATATTGTAAAACCCTAAGGTATAATATCACTCTGTTTTATAATAACACTTGTGTAAAACGGTTTTATACGAGAATTATCCTTCTTCTAAAGGAATAGAAATTTCAGACATTTGAAACTTTCATAAGATGTTACATCATGTTCGCGTGGTGTGGAAGGACTATAAGTTCATTACCGCGGTGCCTCCAAATTAGTTTTTGGGAGGTGCGGGTGGTATGTAGGCAGCCTTTGGTTTCCAATGGTCCCTTTATGAAATTGGGTCAAATGGTTACTACTCCGGTCCAAATCATTTGATTACTCTCTATTATTTGTTAAATGTGGTGGTATTTAATCTAATTTAAACAAACAATTGGGACGGACACGGAGGGTGTAATTTAGAAATGGCTCCATTGGTAAACGGAAACCCAAACTGAAGATGGTGGCATACCTGTTAGTAGTAGTAGTAGTGTGTTTCTAAGGGAAGGGAGCGAAAGGTATAAAAAATCCTTTGTTTGGTTTGGATAGTAAGTGTGATTTGAGGGAAATGATGGGAAGATGCAACTGTTATGTTCACCTCCCTTTTCCAACTCTCCATCCCCTCGTCTCCCTGTCCCTCCTACAAACACACTGGTAGTAGTGGTGGTGGTGAATGGTGATGTATAGTGGATTAAATAAAACATCTGCTAGATTTTATGTTAGCTTGTTGTTCTTGTGGGATTCTTCAAACGGTGCGTATTACCGGCAGAGATGGGGATCATGAGGAGGAAGATGAAGAAGAAGAGGAAGGAGACATGGAAGTGGATGCTGCGAAGGGGGCTGATGAGGTTGCACTTGCCGCAGCTGCTGCAGAGGCACTTGGCAAAAATTCAGATGACATAGCAGATGCACTGAGGGAACTTGACATGGACAATTATGATGATGACGGAGATGATGGTATATCTCTGAATTACATGCTATTTTAAGCGTTTAACTGCTGTGTTGATAGTGTTTGTAGCCGTCTCCAAATTGTTGTATCATAGATGATCTTTAGTTTTTAAACTCTACCTGACCTTCTCTTTCCATTTTCTTCCCCTCTTTCTTTTTTGACTATCTTCATTTTACTATTTATGTTTTTTCTCTCTCGAATTTGTGCTTGTTTTGCCCCTGAAGTTAACATTTGATACGGTGATTTATGTTAGTAGACCCATATCAACTCGCGATCAGCATTACTGTTGCTGGGGCTGCCTTATTAATTGTGACCATGTTTCCTTTTATGAAATCTAGGTATTGAAGTATTCAGCAAAGGGCTTGGTGATGCTTTTTATCCAAGCAATGAGTTGGATCCATACTTAAAGGATAAGGCTGTAAGTAATACTGTAATAGACACCATATCTTCTTGTGTAAAAATTTATTGTTTGTCATTTGATGCTGATGTTGATTTATCCTTCTTGTCAGGACGATGACTCTGAGGAAGAAGCGGACATGATCATAAAAGCAGAGGATTCTGTTATTGTTTGTGCGAGGAACGACGAAGAACTCAGTCAACTTGAGGTATACAGTGATCTTAAATGTTTTCTTTTCTGCATGTGCACATTTTTTTTGGTTTGCTAGTTGCTCCTGGATCCAGATATGGGTGGGGAGCCAAGGAATATGCCTACATTTATAGATACCTGCTGGAACTTGCATCATTTCTTCGTCAATTATCTAGGATTGTTGACATGTGATTCATTTTCTTCTATGGACTTGGTCAATACGTGGTAAAACTAGCATTATATGTTCATAATAAGGATGTGAGTACCACTAAACACGATATATGTTAGCCGATGAATTTAAAAGAGAACTAGGGTTCTATTAGTGACAAACGAATGATTAAGCAAGTGATCCTTGACAATGGGAGATCAAGAGGTACTTAATTATAGTTAGTGCAAAATGTAGACAACTCGGAAAACACAGCTCGGGGACGCCACCGAGCTTGTCTAGGAATCCTTCCGTTGGAAGAACTTGGTAGTGTCAAATTCAACGGGTAATACTCCAAGTTGCTGCGCTATAGCCCCTCTGGTTTTAGCTTGATTTTACAGTGCCAAGGGGCTTTCGATTATATCTGGTTGACAGGAAATTGAGTTAGCAGACCTGTCTTCTGTTTTTACTCCTCTAGAGGGTGAATTTATGCCTCCTATGACTGGGAGATGCACGATCCAGACTTTTCTTCTACTTGATGCAGTCTATGACCTCTTGGATGCACCCTCTGTCCCTTGCAAGCTTCTTGACGTCTTTTTGCCGTCTACACCCGTTCATTGACTCTGCATTCTCCTCTAGTTCCATTGCGACTGATTGAAACTTGTTACTGGCTCCTATAAAACAGAATTAGTCGTAGCCAAATCCTGATGGAAATTGCAATTTTTTAACCGAGAACACAAATAACGACATTAAGCATGCAAAGGAAGGGAAAATTTAGACTAGCAAGGGGCATGCAGGGTTCTGAATATATATTCTTCTTCTTGTATGGTCATAGTCATCCTTTTTTTTTATTTTTGGAAAATGTTGTGTTTGTGTCTTTTAGCAAGTTGATTAGGAGGAAAGGAAGCCAGTGGCTCCCAGTCTTGCATGAAATTGAGTTAACGACTTAACGTAGATCATACATTTTTTTTGGCTCTGTTTCACCTAGTTTGTGGTATCCTGATAATTAGGTTTATATCTTGGAAGAAACAGAAGATGGTCCAAACATGTACATTCACCATGATATCATCATATCAGCATTTCCTTTATGCACGGCATGGCTTGACTGTCCACTAAAGGGCGGGGAAAGAGGTATGGCACTAATAAGTTCTCTCGTATTTCCTACTGTATTGCATAGTCCCAATTCTTACTCGTTCATCTGCTAGTAGCTACGGGCTGATATTTTATACAATTGAGTTCAATCATGGCATGATCAAAAGGGATGATTCCAAGTATGAGAACTATTTGGCTGCTATATCTTCTAGGCATTGAGGTTGAATAGAAAAGAGGCTAGATGGAGCTGTTAAAAATTTTTCTGTTAATTTTATAAACTCGCAAATAAAAAACTATCTAAGTGAAGAACTTTAGTTGCCGCTACTCTTTATTGCATTGTTTAGGTGTTAGGAAACATACACCCCTATAGTATGATAGTTCTTATGGTTTTATTGCTTCATGTGGTAGCAATAGTTGACTAATGATAGAAATGAGAGATGGCTTAGTTTTGGAACGCCTTGGCAGAAGGCATACTGAAGTGCTGACAAAAGGATCACATGGTGCCTGACCGGCACCCATACGCAATTTGCATATTTTCTCATCTGTTATCTTTTGGCCCTTTTACCCTTGGCTGGCGGTTGATGAGTCAACTTTTTTTTGAAATCAGTTTAATCAGTCCAAACCCTTATCATATTGGTTTTAGTGGTCAGCCATTCAAGTTCTTCCATTGAGTACTTCAGTTGGGGAGTTTCACTTCCCTTCGTCGCCTCAACTTGCTGTTTATATTTTCTACGAATGCTAGCTGGCGTGTTTATCTTACCTACACACCGTCATCATAAAAATCAGTCAATTGGGTATACATTTGGAATAGAGATTTTATAGTGCTGTTACACATTGTTCTTTTCATTAGATACTTTCTGGAAAAAGTATACCTCTTTGGTTTTGAATAATGAGATTTACTCCATGAATTTAACAAATAAAAGGAGCAAAAAAATAATTTTTATTTTGTTGCATAAATTCAGTTCCTATATGGATGATATTCTTGTTGCTCCAACTGGTGCCATTCTCTAAACCTTCTCCTCATTAATATTTTTTTGCCTCCTACAGGAAATTTCATTGCTGTAGGCTCGATGGAACCATCAATTGAAATATGGGATCTCGATACTGTGAGTTGTATACCATAAATCTTGAATTTGATTGAATTATAGGCTGTTTAATTTAAGAGTTTATGAAGTTTGATATCTAATTTATTGTGTTTACGGCAGATTGATGAGGTTGAGCCAGCATTAGTGTTGGGGGGTGTTATTGAGAAGAAAAAAAAGAAGAAAGGAAAGAAGGTAAATTTGAAACATACTCAATTCTACTATTTTAACTGTGTGCTCTTGTTGCCAGCTCCTTAATGCTCTCCATTTATTTACCGTGAACTTGTGAAGTAAACATCGTTCTGTAGTGAATGTCAGAAGGCTGTTTGAGTTGACTGGTAAATTTGCTCAATACGATCAAGACAATTGGGTTCTTTTGTGAACAACTAAAGAAGCAACAAGGACAAGGTTCTTAATGACTATTGTTCACCAGGAAGTCCAATTCCGTTGAATAATTGTATTGGCGATACTTTAAACATAAATAATTATATTGGCGACACCCCTTCAGAAGTTCCTTGTATGACTCCTTAGCAGCTGGTTTGAAAATGTGACATATTCTGAGTTTTGTGTTAGAGTGAAATGACTTCATCCTCTCTTTTCTCTTTGGGTGGTGGTGGGAGGGGTTCCCTGTGGTGAGCTGTATGGTAGGTGTCGTCTTCAAAGATATCAAAAGTTGTCCAATCCCCATCCTCCCTCTTTTAACAATTCTGCCAGAACACCCTCATTACCTTCTCATGTTTCTGATTTTGTGCGTCATTGCTCTCTCTTGCTTCAGAAATCTATCAAGTATAAAGAAGACAGCCACACCGACTCGGTTCTTGGTCTTGCATGGAACAAAGAATTCAGGTCTGCCAATTTTTCTTTCTGTTTAGTTTTTTTTTCCATAGACTTCTCCTGCAGTTTTATTTTGAAAGCCAAAACATGCTTACTTCTTTTTCTTCACACACTACAGGAATATACTTGCTAGTGCAAGTGCTGACAAACGAGTGAAGATTTGGGATATTGCTACCGGCAAGTGTAGTATAACCATGGAGCACCACACAGACAAGGTAAGACTCAGACCCTAGTTACTGTGGTATATTTGTGAAGTGGGTATTCAACTGCACAAGCAGTAGCAATTTTTCTCTCTTGAAGTGATTATGCTAAACAGCCAATCAGCGACATATTGGATATTGAACTGGGACATTATGTAGGATATGGTACCCTAATTAATAAGTTGAATGCAGAAAATGTGAAAAGGTTGAAATTTGAACTTTTTACGTTCTGAAACTGCAATGATGGTGAAAGACACTGTATAACGGAGATAGTACTTTAACAGAGCTTATGTGTAGTTGTATTTTCTAGAATTTCAAATAATTTGTTGTATTCAAATTTCAACCAATAAGGTTTAGTGTGAAAGGAGTTGAAGGTGCTCATTTCCTTATGCTGGATGCTGGCTAAGTAGTGGCTTACGCTTTATCATTAATAACTAAACATTAAGGAAGCAATTAATATTGACCTCTAATTATAAGCATTCTCTCATGCAGGACATGCGCACATTTTAGATGATACTGTTTGGTGCCCTATTTATCGTAGAATTTTATCCTGGAAGGCTTTCCTAAGCTGTCTGATAAATATCTCATGCGTTTCTTGCAGGTCCAAACTGTTGCTTTCAGCCATCATGTGCCACAGATTCTTCTGAGTGGATCATTCGATCATTCAATTGTCATGGTAATAGACCTATACCTTATGGCTCAACTTGCGATTCCTATTTTCCCTGTCAGTTCGTCTGTGAGCTATATGGGTGTACTAGTTGAAGAATTCTTATCTATGACATGTACTCTATCGGTGAAAAAATCTAAAGCGTGCCTTAGCGAAGACTGGAAGGAGAGTGGGGTTTTGAGAAATCATGTTTACAAGCTGGTTTTCTGCTTGATCTTGTGAGAATCAGTCTGGGGACATTTCAACATTCAATAGCCCTCCAGGCTCCAACCCGAATAAAATCCTGTTGAATCTCAAAACTGACCTTGTTTCCAATTCTCCGAATGTAAATAGAAGTAATTTCTTGTTTCCCACACCTACCACAGTACCACTAATCAAAATATCTACGATCTGACGTCATATTCTCCGAAATAATCCCTTGTACATCTGTTTGATTTTGGTTGTCACTGAGTATGTGTTTTGGACTTGCAAAAAGTTTTTATTTTCTATTCTGTGTACTCTGCATGCTCATTCACATTTTCTTTTCTTTTCCTCTCATTTGCTTTGCATACAATTTTTCACTTTTTAACACTTGCATTGAATTTTACAGAAAGATGGGAGGAATCCTTCCCACTCTGGATATAGATGGGCTGTTGAAGCTGATGTCGAGAGCCTGTCATGGGACCCTCATACAGAACACAATTTCATTGTGAGATATCTTAAATTTCATAACCTGAATGCACGCTTTCTCGATCTAGGAAACTTATAAACTTGAGTAATGGGACTTTAAAAATTAATATTTGCAGGTCAGCCTTGAAAATGGCATGATCCAGGGCTTTGATATTCGAGCTGCTAGCTCTAATTCAGAGTCAGATTTAAAGCCGAGTTTCACCATTCATGCACATGAAAAGGCTGCTAGTTCTATCTCATACAATTTCTCTTCTCCTAATGTAAATGCTCACCCTTGTTATACCTGTATTTGATTTGAAGTTGTGAACTTTTTACTAGCTTTATGCTATACCTTACTTGCCTGTTACTGCTTACTGCAGCTCCTTGCCAGTGGCTCTGTCGACAAAACCGTGAAATTGTGGGATCTGTCAAATAATCAGCCTTCGTGTGTCGCCTCTAAGAATCCAAAAGCTGTAAGTATTTCTTTTAATAGCTGTGTCTAGGTAGACCAGAGAAAAATGATCTGACCGTAATTTAGAAAAACCTGAACCGGAATTATTCCAGACGGAGAACCTGTTCCCAAATGATCTAGCTCACTACTAGAGACTCAAAAACAACCTGAGCCCAGCTCACTCATGTCTCAAATTATCCGAAAAATGCTTACCTGTAATGATCCAAACCTGTAATTCCAAACCAAACCCGACTCAAATTACCCGTTTCCCAGGTCTTTGATCAATTATCTATGATAGCAAAGAGCTCTCTTCTGTCCGAAAGGAAATGGCTCTTGCTTTTACTGTGGTGATTGCCATTATATTCTTGGAAAGTTAGTAGTGTATTTCTGTGTGGAACATATTTAGCTTGAATATTCCTCGACAATTTAGAATAGTTGATAGGTGCAGAATTTCGAAATAGCGTAGCATATCTGAGTATTTTGTGTTTTTGCTTCCTTCTGCTACAGGGAGCTGTATTTGCAGTTTCATTTTCAGTAGAAAACCCGTTTTTGCTTGCTATTGGAGGATCAAAGGGAAAATTAGAAGTAAGTTTTGAAAATCTCTCTTTTTTTTAAAGCAAACAATTTATCTCCCGGATTTCTTTCTTTGGTGCTCCTTTTTTGTGATCACCGAAATCAATTATTCTATGGCAGGTATGGGATACATTGTCGGAGGCCGGAGTCGCTAAGAGGCGTAATAGTACCAATGCTAAGAGTCATTGAGAATTCTACCGTAAATTTTGGTTTCCTTTGCATTTTTTTTATTTCTTTATGTTACTCTTTTCGTCAGACTTCGAGGTACTCTTCATGTACTATATAGGGTTGCAAAAAATTGGATTGAAGATATCAAGGGAGCTTTAGTTTAGTATTGCAAACAACTCAAAAATATACCAAGTTTATCGACGGGCTTTCACGATTTTGGTCTACTTTTTCTAATAACGTCTTCGAGCTTGTCAACTTTCTCGAGTAAATTCGCGATTTTAATAACTTTTGTAGCCACAAACCTAAAGTCTCACCGTTGGTGTCATTAACACCTACCCAAGTGGATGTTACGTTGTTGAGGAAAGGTAGTCTATAATGTACTACCTTTGTCCCGATCATTTGTTTACCTTTGTATACAAATGAATAGGACGGGAGTTTGGATCGAATTATGGACAAATCCAAAAAATGTGACAAATAGGTATTAACACAATTTTTCTTGCATACGTAACTTACCAAGTTACCATACTTATTTCTTCTTCATTCAAAGCAAACTATATGTTTGAAATAAATCTAATGGTTTGACAGAACTAATGTTTGCTGTATTAATAATGTTGCATGACAAAAAAAATACCATAAATCCACCCAAATGAAGTAAATATATGATTTTAATATTTGAAAAACCGAATTTTAGCACCATCCAAGTTATTTAAAGTGGAGATATGCTCTCTTTATCTCATTTATCTGTTTACATTTTATATTATTTATCAAAAATAAAGAATATAAAATAATGTATGCACAACATCAACTACTGACAAGTAATAAGTGACATTATAAATCAAAATATACCTTTAGTCCCTCTCAAAACAATGTTTCTATCTTAATATTAAAACGACAGATATCATTCGACATAGGCATAATAATGTAAGACAACTCTTATTTTTCCATATACACCCTGATTTTGTCTTATCTATCCACGTAACTACGTAAGCATATTTACCCGTCTTAAGCTTACAAATAATATAAACCGTCTGAAATGAAATCTATCCAAAATCAGTTGGTCTTGCTTCAGACGGACCATTTTGGTCTTAAGCAATAAGACGGGATTTTGTAACCATTTTACAGTTAGATGTAACCACTATTGAAAACAAGTTGATATAAGCTGTGGTTACATTTTATCAAAAAGTGGCAACATAATCCCGTCTTATTTTTCAGACGGAATTAGTCCGTCTGAAATAAGAATTTGTGATCCAAAATATAATCCCACTTCTTAAACTGATGAGACTTCCAACAAAGGTCCAACATTACATCATACTCATCAATTTTAGTACTTATTAAAACTTCAATGTATATCGACTTGTTGTACACAGTAGTAGTTCAATTGTACAAGTAACTTCTACAGTTCTACAGTATTATTACAGTCATACACATTTCAGCATTCCTGTTTTTCCTGAAAACCCATAATTTTCCTGTAAACCATAATTTAGTGTGTAAAGTTTTAAGAAAATGCAAAGAATATTTGCAGCAAGAAACAAACTTTCATCTAAATTACTACAATTGAGGAAAAACCCAACTCAAAAATGTGCTGCTTTTTCTACTTCTCTTCTTTTCGATGATACCCAGAAACAGGTTTTTTTTAATATGTTTTTTCATTTTATTTGATAAAGGGTGGAGTTAAATAAACTGTGTCACTCGTTTTTATGCTCGAGTTAAATAAACTGAATAATTTGTTTAAAGTGGCAGAAGAGCTTTAACCTTTTGCGTTATCATTCCCTTTAATTGACTAAAAAGTTTAGGTCTTTGGAATTGTAATTAACTTATTGTATGGATTTGGGTTTGTATTTAATTAGTTTATTTATATACTTAGCTTAGCTAATTGTGATTGCTAGAGGTTATTTGCATAAATTAGCTAATTTTGATTAAATAACTTCTAGCAATCACAATTAGCTAAGTAAATTTCATCATACTATAAAATAAAGTTAAGGTCTTTGGAATTGTGATTGCTAGAGGTTATATATAGTGTGATGAAATTTTGATTAGTTTATCTTATGATGGTGTTGTTTTATATCTAATATCAAATGATTAGGATGGTAGTTTGGTTAAGTTAGGTAGCTATTGATGCGGCTGCATTTGGGTGGGCTCTTGTGATTGATTATGGTTGTATTTTAGTGAAGGTATCGAAGATGTCTTAGGGGTCGTTTGGTTGATGCGGAAAGTGCAAATTCACGTGAAGTAGAAAATCATCGGAAATAAAAATCTCTTCCGTAATTCATGGGAATTTCTAGAAGGTGTTTGGGTTACCTATGTGAGAACTTAATTCATGGGGATTGCAAGTTACCAAGGGGGAGTTGGTAAGCAACATCCTACATTTTTATAGGAAGTTAATTCCAGGGGAAGTCTAGTCATAAACCAGATGCATTGTGGATAATAGGTTATAGGTTCTAGGCTCGAATTCCTCCGTCCCTTACGACTCCAAAATACGTCAATTTTTTTTTTGTTACGGTATAGAATGGTCAAGTTAAGAAATGTCATTGAACTTAGATTTTAGCCTAGATGAAGGTCCCATTTTTACAAACTACTAGGTATTTGTGTAGTTGCTTTGATTGAGCTGCCTTGGATGGTGCTTCCAAAAGTGTCAATCATGGAAGCATTAGGCCATTGAGACTAAACTATAGCTTTAAGCATAGTTAAGTGCTAGGATGGGCTATTATCGTTTTAAACTGATGAGTGTGTTAGCATTGAAGTAAGGGACTCGGATGATCAATCCACTTAAATCCCATAGAAGATGATCAACTTTGGAGAATGTGATTGAAGTTTAACATCAACTCTTATTATTTTGTAAGTTAAAGTGTTAATGACTTAATGTTGAGGCGCCGTAGGTCAAGCCCTTAATGTATCTTGCATTGCTTCCATGCTTGTATGTGGCTTTGTACATCATCCTACTTTGTACGCACATCTCTGTCACTTCGACACTTCACCCTTTGGCTTTATATCACATGTTCGAAAACTCGGTTCAGGCCAAAACATAAAACTTCGTCTTAGACATTTCTTAATAAAAATTACTGGAATGCTTCGACTTCTGGTCATCATTTGATCATGTTCTTTTGGATTGCCGCCCATTTTACTCTTTTTTGTCTTTTACTGTTCTTGCAGTTTAAAGAAAGTGTTGCTCAATTCGCACAAGAAAATATTGCGCCTTTTGCAGAAAAAATTGACAAGACAAACTACTTTCCTCAGGTTAGTTATTGTTAGTTTGTTGACAACCCAATGAGTTCCATAATCTAGGCTTTCAAACTATCAAATTAAGCATTTTATGCTTTCTTGCTTTAGGATGTGAACCTTTGGAAACTTATGGGTGAATTTAATCTTCACGGAATTACCGCACCAGGTTAGCCTCCTTTTCACTTTTGGGACAAATCTAATCTGTGATATCTCATGAAGCGAGTATGTGACCAACGACTATTTCTGACATGCATTGATGCATATGATTCCAATGACAGTATGGTACAAAGCGTGGAGAATTTTTTTTCAAGGCATAAAAAATGATACTTACATCCCTTTTTATCCTTGACGAGCCCTATTCATGTTTTCTTGGGACATACCTGTACCCCTCTCAATCTTTTCACTTCCCAATTCTTCAAGCCTCCTAAAATGTGCCTGCTCAACTTGTCTATTGGTATTGCATAATCTTAGCATCAGTCTAAAAGTTTTCTGATTTGCTGCAACCATTATTCTTATCGGTATCTATTTGTTTCTTGATCCCCTAGCTTTGTGAGCAGCTGTCAGTAGTCTTGGTAGTTGTTACTCTTTGAATACTCCTAAAATTTGCTTTGTCATGCTTTTTTTTGTTGTTTACCAAAATATTTATGGAGTTGACTTATAGGGTTTTGTTTCAGAGGAGTATGGTGGACTTGGGCTTGGTTATCTGTACCATTGCATTGCCATGGAAGAAGTTAGCCGCGCTTCAGGATCAGTTGGCCTATCATATGGTGCCCACTCTAATCTTTGTATTAATCAGTTGGTGAGGAACGGAAACCCTGAGCAGAAGAAGAGATACTTGCCAAAGGTATTATTTTTATGGATTACACGATTATTATAGAGTAGTTAAATGATATGATTAGTTTGAGTCTGTTTGCTTGCTATTTCGATAATTCTCATTTCGGACGGTTAAGTCCGTCTGAAATTTAAAAAGATAAAATGTCATAAAATTTAACCTTTCCTGATTAAAAGTTACCATCGAAAGTGACAATTTTAGTTATCATTAAATGACTACTTTTTATGAATGGTGACATTTTTATCGTCTTAAGTTAAAACCGTCTTAAGGGAAACTAACTGCTAAAATACAACTAAGCTGACAAACTTGTGGTAAAGCTTTTTGGCATATGTTTTTCTATGACGTAAGAGCATGTTGTGTTGGTTAGGATAGTATTCCTACATTAGTAAGAGGTCTTGTTAGAATGTTCGGTACTGTTATTGTCATGTTGCCATGCTATTTGAACTCTTAATATAACCCGAGAAGAGAATTATAAGGGGCTTTACTTGTTAAACTGTGTAAATTCCTAGCATTACAAGCGTGTTATTGTACTAGCACGGAGTATTATTCTTTTGCATCTTGGCTTGGCTGTTCGATTGCTTCTACAACACCTACAACCAATCGATTAGAATTGTAGTGGTTTAGAAATTTGCAGTGTTAATGTGTTGTCGAATTTTGCTGAAATTTTACCGGAATCTACATAAAAATTCAGTTGATCTGCCCCTTTTACAGTTGTACTAAACTACTACCATTGAAAATATTTCACCCTTGTACCGGAACTGAAAAGTATATTAGCATTGCTACTTACTAGTATTACAATTGAACCGTGTTTCAGTACACTAAGCACATCTTATGTATTTGAAGCTTATCAGTGGGGAGCATGTCGGAGCCCTGGCGATGAGTGAACCAAATTGTACGTCTTTCTAGACTAATACCTTCCTCCCACCAATAATAAAATCCGTTAGTACTCATTGTTACTAGTAAGATAGCGTGGTTGACCTGCTAAATGCTTCATATTCTGCAGCTGGCTCAGATGTTGTTAGCATGAAATGTAGAGCTGATCGTGTTGACGGCGGCTACATCATAAACGGGAACAAAATGTGGTGCACAAATGGCCCAACTGCTCAAACACTGGTGAGCACAAGTTTAAAGAATTTTAATTAATCACATGATCCACAAATTCGAATCAACGCCTCATTAATTATAAAGAAAAATATCTCTCATATGCATGTTACTTGTAAGAAGCACACAGTAATCGTGTGATCGCCTATCCTCTCACGTTCCCAATTATATTCAAGCTTTTATGCAGATGGCATATGAACATATTAAGGACTCTGAAAGGTCACAATATCCCTTGATAACTCTAACAGAATGAGAGAGAAAATTTTAGCTGTTCAGCACTTCAGTATAGATTACGGGACGCTCAACCCAACGAATCACTATCTGTTTACTTAATTAGACACTTTATCAAGGCGTAGTATGTATCTCGTATCATATCAAGTGTGGATTATCATATCGAGTTAGGCAACTTTGTGTGGACCCTCATCCATCAATAGGAAATAAACTGATGTACTTCAAAACGACGCATTTTGTTGTGCAGATTGTTTACGCCAAAACCGATGTAGCTGCTCATTCAAAAGGAATTACAGCGTTCATCATCGAGAAGGGGATGTCTGGGTATTAATCTTCTTTATATCTCCTTTTGATCCTCAAAGAAATTTGGAGGCTCATTGTAGATACCTAATGAAGAAGTTTTGCTGTAATGCTTTGTCAAAATCTTAAGAGTTTCTGGGTTTTGCCTTGTATAGTAGAGAGATTTATGATGCTTTTATTTTTTCTGCCTTCTTCATTGTAGCCATGGCTCATTACTTGCCTCTTTTTTCTTTTGCATGAATACAGATTCAGCACTGCGCAAAAGCTAGACAAATTGGGAATGCGAGGAAGTGACACGTATGTCTTGCACTTGCTGGCTCATAAAGTCATATGAATAGTGTCCTCCCATGTAAACCGCTTGTTAATTGATTTGTTTGTTTCATAATACTGTGCAGATGCGAACTTGTTTTTGAGAATTGCTTCGTGCCTCAGAAAAATGTGTTGGGTGAAGAAGGAAAAGGTGATACTCTTATGACATTTTCTCTGTGACACACGATGAACATCTTAGAGTCAATAGATAGACACAAAATTTGTGTTCTTTATGTAATGAACTAAGAGTGTAACGCTATGATGATCATCGCGCACGGTTAAAGAACATATATCACTATATCAGTAACATGCTGAGAATTTGGAAACAAGAACTATTCTGATGGAAGCTATTTAAAAACTCTTTTCATCTTAAAGCATTTGCTCTATGTTCTATGGCAGGAGTATACGTCATGATGTCGGGGCTGGACTTGGAGAGACTTGTTTTGGCAGCTGGCCCGCTTGGTATTATGCAAGCTTGCCTTGATGTTGTTCTACCTTACACCCGACAAAGGGAACAATTTGGACGTCCGATTGGAGAATTTCAGTTTATACAGGTCCTTTTTTAATAACAAATCCAAAATGTTCGAAATGTCTTATTATTGTCGTTTATCCAGCATTTGATGAATTGCATATACCTGCTTGCGTGGTTTCTTATTACAGGGAAAAGTGGCTGACATGTATACTTCACTACAATCGTCAAGGTTTTTTTATTGTCCTTTTTTTGTTTTTTAATTTTTTTAACTTAGAAGACGTTCCTTCTCTCATTAACAAGGGTACAAAGTAACTAGTGATGTAATGCTGTGAATATCTCGTGCAGGTCTTACGTGTATTCTGTTGCAAGAGACTGTGACAATGGAAACGTAGTCCCAAAGGTGCAATTTTTTTTCCCACTTTTCCTTTATTTTTATCTTCTCCTTTTCAGGTTCTAGGCCATACTCTCAAGTGTGGTGCTAATTTGTCTTCCGTCATCCTTAGACGTCACTATATGAAACGATAGCCATAGTGCTAAGTCTCTAAGAAACATCGGAAAATGGCAATAGTTTATACGAGTAATTCTCATCAACTACGGTTACTTTGTAATTTGTACTGATACACAATTAGTGAATGAAGTTTTTGTACTGATAAAAATTGAGGATATGACTTCCATTTACTGATTTACGGGCCTGTTGGTTTATTCTCTCTTTTAATCCATGCATTTACTGAGAATCTCGTTCATTATCATGAACAACCATTCATCCTAAGCCAGAAGATAATATTGATGTTTCTACTAGAACATTGAGCTGAAGCAGAGGTAGTATAATCCCGAGCAGCTGATCCACCTTCACAGTCAACAATTTCTTTCTTCAAAATTTCCGTTTTCACAAGCAACAGCAAACCGATACTCTGCCAGGAAATTTTACTTCTTTAATACATCACTTTCATAATGCATCTTGGTTTTCCTGAGTGTGATTATATACTTGTATATTTCTAGAATTAGGGATGTAACAAACTTGTGTCTTTTCATTAATCATCGTATAACAAACTTTGCAGGATTGTGCTGGAGTTATATTATGTGCTGCGGAAAGAGCCACACAGGTTGCATTACAGGTAAAATTGCTTTCTCCCATGCGCCAATACTGCACTTAGCCACTTATATCACGATTAATGAATTCGTGAAAAACTCACATGAGACCATTGTACATTTGTACATGTAGTCCATAGACCCGTTCATGTTAGATACCTTGATCTAGAAATAGGCTAATGACTGGTTGTACATAGACCTCGCCGGGCCGTGTTCGCGTCGAGTCATTTTTGAGTTTAAGAGTATTCGGGTCGGGTCAGATCAATTTGGGTCCGAGTCATTCTCGGGTCGGTTATTATCAAGTTATTTAGGGTGGTCACACAAGATTAACTGCACAAAGCATACCTTCTCTTACTTACTCTGTGGTTTAAGAGACGAGGGAATATACTCCGTATCAATCTGTGATTGTTCCCAAAAAGAGTTATACTCCCTCCTAGTTTCATTGTTCTTCCCCTTTTAATATAATACTCCTCACATATATTAGAGGAAGGGGAAGAACAATGAAACTAGGAGGGAGTAATATATAAGAGAGATCTTGAATTTGCAGGCTATACAATGTCTAGGAGGAAACGGTTACGTGAATGAATATCCAACAGGGCGTCTTCTCCGGGATGCCAAATTATATGAGATTGGGGCCGGAACCAGTGAGATTAGAAGGATGATAATTGGCCGGGAACTTTTCAAGGAGCATTGACAGGTAGTCGAATGATCCTCCTAAGGGAATTAGATTCACAGTTTGCCTTCCATACATAGCTTTCATACAATGAACTACTTGCCTACGTCAACTCGAAAAATCTGCAATAACAAGGTATAGTTACAGCAATGGCGAACAATAGGGGTTGTCGCGTATCTGAATTCGTATGTAAATGTTTTAGGACATCAAAGCTAATGTCATATGTAAAACTGCAAATCATATCACCGTTTTTTTTCTACACTGCCTACACTCTATTACCCTTCTCCCATTTTTTTTTGTTTCCATTTGATTTCGGTGATACGTAACTAGTGTGCCTGATCAAGATACAGGGATGAGGATGGCTCACACGGGAGCGCATGACCGATGCTTCTAAAAGTTGAATAAGTAAATAAATGGCCGAGTAAGAGAGACGTAAACTAGCTGTGCTGCTATAGCTATAAAATAAGTAGTGACACTCTTAATAGTTGGGGTTGCTGTAATGTCATTATATCTATGAACTTTCAATATTGGTAAGGCCAGCATATGGTCTTTTAAGTTCTAAGGGTAGTTGTACTCATTTTATTTCAAATGGACTGAGTAGTGAGTAGTAGTTTTTCAGGTGATACGTCACAAGCTTGCGACGACCACACCCGGTTTAGATATTGGTGAAAATCGAAGGTGGTTGTGAGAAGAGTATTTTTTCTGCTTTTTTGGTTATTTATTAGTGTCTTATGGATTGTGTTCATTTTGAAGATGAATGACCTTGAGACGAGTTTTCGTGTTCATTTTCAAGCGTACACCCATGGATAGCAGAATTTGTTCTGATCAAGATTTCGACGACACCATAACAAAAATCATTCAAATCGGTGTTCTTACCGACAATGAGGGCAAAGTTAGGATTCAGGAAGACTTATGTGCTGTTCGTTATTATTGAGTACTCCTTCGGTGGCTAGACGATTGTTTACCTTTTGTGTTTCTTACGGGAGAGATTTCAAACAAAGGGTAAACAAATGACGGTGACACAGTTAACTGTTACCCAAAAATTTGACAAATATACAAGATTCGAACCATGAATTTTATACAGTATTGCAAATTTTGACTATTTTTGTTATATTTTTTTTAAAGTCGTTAACAACTATACTAATTTTTTTGGTACATAATATAGTATAATACTTAGCTTAACTTATAAAAAAAAATCTTTATAAAAGCCCAATTTAATCTACTCACGCCTTAGATACGAGTATTAAAATGAGGCAAATATATGTTGAGAGTTGAGACCTATATAAAAACGTTCAAATACGTATTGCGATACTTAACCTATATTATTTATATTGTAAGACGGGTTTATATTCGAGAATATATTACTCCGTACTAATTTGGAGGGAATTTGTGATCGCTTTTGCTTGACGACGGTAGTAAGATAGATGATCGCATATTCCCGTTGCCAATAATGTTTGTTGAGACATTATCGTCAGGATTTCTTATATGATGCAACTTCATGGCGACGAGTTAACAATAACATCTTCCATGTCAACGTAATTAGTTGATAGATTTTATAATAGAGTATTTCATATAATAATAATATTGTGTTGTTGTGAATACATAATATGTACTCATATTTATAGTATGAGTAATCTACCTAAATTAGGATACCAAATAATACCAAATATATCTTATTAATATTCTATCCTAATATTATCTCATATGACTGCATATGAGATCGTATTCCCTTAACTATACTATGCAACTAAGAAATATTTTATATGAATCAAATTCATCTTCTATTACTTCTCCCATCTCAATTATTTCTTTATTGTTTACTTCAAAAAGTTATTTGTTTGTTGTTATTATTTTTTTGGAAGAAATATTTTAATTAGAGGCAAACAAATGATTGTGTTATTTAGAGTAGACTTGGACAAAACAACTAGCCAGCCCGGCCTAAACTGGCTCACATGCCACTTTTGGCTCGACCTGACCCGGAACCCGCCAATCCCACCCCATACGCAGGCCGGGTTCGGGCTCAATATTTCCAGCCCGGCTCGCCTAAGACCCACCACGGGTCGAGTACGGGTCACATCCTTAACAGCCCGGTTTGTCTTGTTCACAGGCTGTTTAAGAGCACATTGGGTCATCGGTGGGACGATCAGTCTGGCCCGCCCTCGTCTTAGCCCTGCCCGAATCTGGCTCGTGGCATCTCTAACCGAGAGTGGGGGCAGGTCAACATTGCAAGCCCGCGCGACCCAATCCACTCGGCCCACCCTCACCCACGGGCCTAACATATCCCACCCGACCTGCCTCCAACCGGATTCGCCCTGGGCCCGCTCCTGGGCCGATTCTGGGTCCACCTTTACCAGGTTCGACCCTACTCGCCTCTACCCCGAGTAGGTTCCAGCGAAACCCGGCCCACGGCAAGACAGCCCAACCCGGCCCAAATGGTTGACCAACCTTAATTGAGAGTAATACCTAATACCTTAAACGATGTTGACATTGATCAAGGAACGTATGCTCTACTCCCGTACTATGATTTTTAAATAATTTTAATTTTGCATCATATATTTATCTCACTTAAAATATAGGAGTACAATTTATAAATTATGTTGCATGTTTGGTGTCGAAAGTGTCGGTTCTCATGTTCTTATTTGCCGACAAAATCAATATAACTCCAAAAACTTGACCTTGTCGAGTACAACGCTTAGAGAAAAAGAGCTGTAATTAATAGATTATACAACCGGTTGTACATACAATATTTTCAATATTGTCGAGCTTTGTTAAAAAGATATTGAGTTTTTTTAACGCAATTGTCGAACTATATTACAAAGTTATCGATCTTGAAGGAATAATTCTCAAACTCAATAACTTTGTAAAATAATTTAATAACTTGTAAAATAGCTCGACAATTTAATGTAATAGCTTGACAATTTTAAAATTTTTTTGTAAGATTTTTTCTAGTTATGCGATTCTAAGCAGAGATGCATCGTATGTAAATAAATCAAAATAAATACGTTCATATTTACCTTTTTCTTTGTAGTATGTTGTTTTAATTTTTAAAAGTGCACTTTTTAAAGAAAAATAAATATGAAAAAAAAATACCAGCCGAGCCCGTTGAACCACTTATTATATCAACTAAAATAATATAAATGATACAGAGACACCGCACCCGAATTATGTAAACAAGTATTATCATAAACAAGTTTTATAACAATAATAATGCATATTAATTTAAACTATTAAATGATGTCGTTGCAGACTTGAGATAGTGAAATATAGGACAGTATATAGTATTGTATATACAGTATATGCCATCGCCAATTTTCATTAAAAGCGGACACGTTTCTTCACAAGATGAAAACGGGCCAAATGTCGCTGTTTTAACGACAAATATAATCATTTATCTTGACAAACTGTTATATTTTAGAAAATCATTCTAGTTACATTTGTCTTAAATAAGTCATATTTATCAAATTCACCTTGTAACAAAATGTGACTCGTATTAAGCAAGACTTATTGATATGCCATAGTGCATTTTATATGCTCGTTGAAGACACGTTACTAGTCTCATCGTCTATTAGAGTGGCTGGTTCAAATGGTATATTTTTAGGACAATATTAGATAGTACCAAGTCTTCTGTATACTACTATATTTTATATATATATTTGACATTTTGAATATTTCGAATTAATAGTATATATATAGTATATATGTTGCTCGATTCTCCTAGACGAATCAGTATTATTTTCTTATAATAAACATTTAAGCACGCTAAAGAGTACTTCATAATTTGCTACACTATGACATTGATTTGGAGCTAATTAAAAATTAAATATTTCGTTTGACAAGGTTTGTTAGGTTAGATGATCATATCATACAGTTGTCAATATTCGTTGAAAATTTCACAACTATTTGTTTAACGCGGTATAAAATTAAAAATGATCATACCATTCAACCAATCGTAAAGCAGTTTTTCTATCATATGTCCACTCGGCACATGTTAAGAAAACAAAAATGAAAATAACGAATGTTTTTCTATTAGAAAAAAGGTAAAGATGGTTAGATATTTCAATTTTCTATGAAAATAACATTAAATTATTTTCATTTTTGATTTCATAACATGTGTCCAGTGGGCATAAGATACAAAAATGGATCATAAAAATATTATTACAATAATATTAACCGACATGGTAAATCATTACCGCCTATTATTTCTTAACCCTAAATAAATCATTTCCTAACACAAAGAATAATCAATTTTTATGACTTAGTAATATAAGAATAACACTAACTTGTATTGTATATGCTACTTGTAATTTTTAAATTATTTTTATATTACAATGAATTAAGTTGACATTGTATAGAGTGTGGTGAGCTAAGGCACGTATGCTTAATTTTATGCTATATAACCCTCATAATAGTTGGTAGGCTTTAGGACACTTCCTTACAAAGTCATAAGAAATTTTCTCTAACAAAATGACATTTTTGAGGTTATTCTCAATATTAGCCATTTTCGCCTTGGTGAATGCAAGCGAGTACGATCCGACTTGTTATACGCATACATGCCCTAACGTCGAGAAAATTTCTAAGAAAGTTACCGAGAAATTTATTAAAAGTGATCCGACTTTGGCTCCTGGATTGCTCAGGACGCTCTTTCACGATTGTATTGTGAGGGTATGTACTCTTATTTGCTATTTCATATACGTATTTTACTATATGGCCTCTCTGTCGATATGGTCACGTGCATGGTTTGTAAGTTTCTAAGATTAGAACAATTGCTAGCCCAAAAACTCATCAAAATCCATTTATCATGTCTCCTTTATGGCTTTAATCTAAACTTTGGTTATTAAGCTTGACTATTAAAAATTAGGGATAATATTCTATCTCGTGTATCCCTATGTTTTTTTTGTTTGCTAAGGGATATCCCTACTTTTCTTCTAAAAAGCTTTGACCGCGTATTATTCATGGTCATGAATTCGAAACATGAAGAATTTTTTTCTTAAATTGCACGTTTTCTCGAGATATTCAATTCGATTTTTTTTTTGTCACTTTATGAACATTTTGCAAGAGTTATGGACGGTCAAACATTTTTAACCGCATAAACTTTGACCGACTATATCTCATGGCTACGAGTTCATAAAGTGACGATTTTTTTTAAACTGATCGTCTTTACGAGATGTTTAGTTTGAAAAAAGAAATTGTCGCTTTTGAGTTTGTAACTAAGAATTATATAGAGTCAAAGTTATTTAGATAAAAAAGAGGGTATCATGTAGAATATGAAAAAACATGGGGTACCATGTAGAATATCCATAAAAATTACGAAGTATAAAAGTAATATGGAATAAAAATGTTATGTCTGGTTTATCAATATAATTATTGTGATGAACAAAGTACTCTATCCGTCCTGATAATTTGCTTACCTATTTTATTTTAGGGTGTTCAATTTTTTTGGTTACCTTTACGGGTGGAAAATCTTAGTGAAGGCGAATAAATAATGACATAACGTAAATTTTACATTCTCATATACGAGTATATATGGGTAACATTTTCATAGTCAGTACTCAGTATTGTATTACGTGGATCTCTCAATCTAACTTTTGTAATGATTTAATTCAAACAGAACTCAACCTTCGTACCTATTCGAAAGATTTAATCATTTAATTTATTTTTACACCCTTGTTTACCAACAGGAAAAAAAAAAAAAGTAAAATCGTCACATATGTGTGTAATCTTTTTCGCAGGGTTGTGATGGATCAGTCCTTATAGATCCAACGCCTTCCAACAATGCAACAGAGAAAAATACCGTCCCAAACTCGACCCTAAGAGGGTTCGAGGTTGTTGATGCCATTAAAGCAGAGTTGGAACAAGAGTGCCCCGGTGTTGTTTCATGCGCTGATGTTTTATCTTTGGCTGCTCGTGATGCAATTGTCGCGGTATGCTAATATACGTCCTTAATATATAATTGTCAATTATTTTAGTAATCTTTCAATAGGAATCCAATTAAATAAGGATCAAGACTTATTTTAATAAATTAATATTTTTTCATTAAGAGTTAAACTATTAATCTCTATAGTATTTTTTATACTCTTCAATTATAATCATTTAACCAAAATAAAACAAAACTGGTATAAATCTAAAAATTATAAATTGCTAAGTTTTTATTAGTGCTATTATTATACATTGACTTAACAACATGTACTGTACTCACTTCGTAAAAAAAATGTAAACTTATATTATTAATTTCCTTACAAAAAATTCATTGAAATTGTTTGAGAAAAATTTATAAATTGAGAGAATTAGTATTTTAGTCAAATAATAATTCAATTAAAATATACATTTCATGATTTCACTTAATTTTATTTATTAGTTTTCCAGCTAAATTTTTTTCTTATATTAAAACAAAAGAAGCGAGATATGATAAATTAATAACGTGTCTATTTAAAATCAACAACTAATACATTAAATAGCAAATACTCTCTCTCTATATATATACCGTGCATGCATGACCAGTCTCATGACAACCGAATCAAAATGCAGATTAACGGACCATGGTGGAACGTACCACTAGGACGAAAGGATGGTAGAATATCACTAGCAACAGAAGCATTAGCCAACATTCCGTCACCATTCTCAAACATTACCGTCCTTAAAGCAAACTTCGCAGCAGTCGGGCTAACCCCAAAGGACTTAGTCGTGCTATCAGCCGCGCACACTATTGGAATCGGGCATTGTTTCCTTATCCAAAGGCGTCTATACAATTTCACCGGAAAGGGTGACACTGACCCGTCTATTGACCCGTCATACGCAGCAGAACTTAAAATCAAATGCCCTAAAGTTGTGGGTGACTTTAAAACATTTGTGCCTATGGACTTTATTACCCCAGCTGTTTTCGACGAGAATTATTTCGGAATTGTGGCCGGAAACAAAGGGCTATTTCAATCTGATGCTGCTCTTTTGAATGATGAGACAACTAAAAACTATATTTATACTCAAATTTACACTCAAGGTGCAAGTTTTCTTGGTAAAGATTTTGCTGAATCTATGGAAAAAATGATTCAAATTGGTATTCTTACTGGGGATCAAGGTGAAATCAGGAAGGTTTGTGGTGTAATTAATAGTTACTAACTATTACTATTATTTACCATTGCAATAATGTAATTTTGTTTTACTTTGTTTAATTTGTTTGATTGTTGAGAAATTCTGAAGTGTGTATGTTGTAATGCATTTATTTAATTTTATTGTTCTTTTGAATTGATGATGAATAATTTAAGGGTTTTCACATAAAAGTTATTTCTTCATCGAACGCAATTACAACCAGAAGTCACAATTCTTACTCATACGGAAATACTATTCCTATCCTGGCTTGGTGCTCGTGATTTTCTTTCAATTTAAGAGTTTTCACGTAAAAGTTATTGTGTCTTATTTTGTCTTTTCTTTACTGCACTTTACTTTTACGTTCAATCTTGCGTTGAATCATACATAGTGAATTCCATAACACTTATCCAAAAGTTACAGGTTCCTATCCAGCGCTACGTAAAAAAACATCTAAAATAATTTGCGCCTTAGCTCGATAATAAATTCGGGAAAAATGATTACGCATCGGATGTATTACTTCATAACTTTTTAGTTTTTGAGTTTACATATATATTTTTCAAGTATTTACAATTTACAAGTTATATAATAGTTCTTTAATGAAAAAAATCAAAATTACTTTAATTTATAAGTATAGTTTTTGAGCAATTTTGTATTTTTTTAGCTTAACATGTAAGTAAACATGCTCAAAAACTTTATAGTAAAATCTCAAATTCTTAAAAATAAAACTAAAAAATATATAATCAGATGTACTATCTCTGATGTATAATCCATGAACTGAATAAATCCCCTAAAACTTAACTACAATTCTAAAGAGCCTTCCACAATGACAAACCAAATCTTCGAGTAATAGCTGAAACAAGCCAGGAAACAACTTGGAGAAATGCGAAATGCAAAGACTCAAGGAGAACATAGCTCAAACCGAAGTTGAAGTCCAAAGACATAAAGAGTTAAAAGTAAACCCTAAAACAACAATTGTAGAACAAATTATCCAATTTTTCAAGTTTAGTAATCAAACCTGTCACGCCATTTTTCGCCATTATAGTAACGGTCTAAGAAATCCAAAGGTAGCCTTGTACAAACAAAAAATGCTTGCTGCATCAGATCCAAAGAAGTAAAGGGTCGGGAGGTCTGAATGTGCAAAGGTTTCGGAGCAACCCAGACCGATCAAGCATTGCAATGGTACATCAATCTACCTAATGTGTAAGCATCAAGTCCTTTGCTGCCCTGGTGAACACCTTCACCACATACTGAAATCATATTGGTTATGCATATACTCCGATTCCTCCGTTAGTTCCGGTCAATAATTTACACGTATTTTATTTTCCTATTACAAAATAAAGTTAATAAGGGAATACCTAGACAAGTTGAGTGTTATAATAAACAAGTAAAGCCGCCCTTGATAATCTTGGCGTGTGGTTAGTCGTATAACTATGAGCTTATGATTTTAATGACAAGGCCTGCAGAATCTGACAAAATCATATCATTGACAAATGATGACTAATGCGTGACACAAATTCTCATTGAAAACGGTTCTACCCGTCTTAAATTTAAGACGGGTCAAATCCCCTCACAAAGAACAAATAAGGTGTAACTGGGTGTGTACTCCATAATCTCCCTTCCTACAAAACTATTATAATGAACTGATATTACTCCGCACTAATTAGAAAAATCACCAATGAAGATGAATTAAATATTTAAATTGAGCTTTACTTAATACTTCGTTCGTCCCAATAATTTTTATCTATTCATTTTGGGACAAAGAAAAAGAAAATGAGAAAAAAGAAGAGACAAATAATGATAAACAAAAGGGTACTATCAGATGGCCACTTGCAAACATTACATGTACACTTGTCCACTTACGTAAACTTTACCAAAAATATAAATAGATAACAATTTACTAATACACTCTAAAATGAAAATAGATAATAATTGACCGAGACAGAGGCCAAGGGATAACACAAATAAAAACAGTTCATTTTATTAAAGTTTACATATTAGACAAGTTGAGGGCACCTTTGCAACTTTGGTTTGCTTAGTCTCATTGGTGTGAATTGTTACTCCCTTCTTCCCAATTATTTGTTTAATTTTCAATTTGTTATATGAAGTATTTTAATTAAAGGCAAATAAATAATTAAAACGGAGGGAGTATTTTTTAAGAATTCAAGATGGCAGTTGTCAAGGCCTGCACAATACGACCTAGTACTCAATATCAACAAATATTATATGTTATACTCCTTAATTGATTGGGTAAACTTGTCTATTATTTGAATGAATATATGTGAAGGTCTATTTCTAATTTGATTGATAAATCATCAACTAGGCATCGTATAATACTCCTAGCTAATTGTAGTTGCATGCATGTTATATGTTTTAGTTTATGAATTTGGCAAATTGGCATTTAAAGATTCAAATAATCGTAATCATACTAAACGACGTCGGTATAGGTTCATTATAAACTGAGGAGGAAGGAGCAAAGGTCGGTTCACAATGTATTTAATTTGCAAATATCAGCTAGCTTTACTAGTAAAAAGTCATGAGGGTGGTATACTTGATGTATGTTCAAAACTCGCCAACAACATATTTACCATTGAACCTCTCTTTACCAAAAAACAAAAAAAATATGTAATAGTCTCTTTTCAAATTTTAGGTTATAAAATGATAACTTTCCCTATATAAATCTTCAATTAATCTTCAAATATTAACTAAGACTAATAACAACTATATATACTTGCCAATATACTTGATTACATACTCAACATCATAGCAAGACTAAAGTTCGTAATTCGTCTTAGTTAGTTTTTTTTTTCTCACGACATAATTAATTTGAAGCATAATGACGACTTGTTCACACTTTCAATTGAGATAAAAAATTATACTCCCTCCGTCCCGGTCATTTGTTTACCTTTATTTTTGGCACAATTATTAAGGAAATGGTAGGGGACCACTTGTGGTGATCCTTGGTGGATGACAAGTGGACAATAGTCCCATTGACACATCAAATTACTTATAGAAAAATTCTCATTATAAAAAGGTAAACAAATGAAT
Organism: Heliosperma pusillum; assembly: GCA_022085475.1. Lineage (NCBI taxonomy): Eukaryota > Viridiplantae > Streptophyta > Magnoliopsida > Caryophyllales > Caryophyllaceae > Heliosperma > Heliosperma pusillum. The sequence goes on along the minus strand of JAIUZE010068543.1, from coordinate 29,156 downwards.
GAGACACCCTAAAATGAGAATAGTAAACAAATGACCGGGACGGAGGGAGTACATCGGATGTATTACCTCATAAATTTTTTTAGTTTTTGAGTTTACTTATATTTTTTTTAGTATTTAAATTTATAAGTTATGTAATAATTTTTTTACGGTAAAACTCAAAATTAATTGTATTTATAATAAATATAGTTTTTGAGCAATATTGGTATTTTTAGTTTAATGTTTAAGTGAACATGCTCAAAAACTAATAGTAAAATTCATATTCTTTAAAATAAAACTCAAAAAATTTATTACAAAGTATAAAACTCAAAAAGTATATTATCAGATGTATTATCTCTGATGTATAATTTATAAACTGCTTTCGATTCCTATAATATTTAAAATTTATCAAAATTAATATTTTTTATCGACTATGTTAGTTAGGTAAGAAGATCATATCATACCATACATCCAAGCGGGATTATTCATTGACATTTTGACAATTGACGATTTCATAATAATCTATCCTATATTGTACGTAGTATTTATTTTCTTAATTACTAATCATTTTTTGTGTACCCTAGTACTCATCCAAACAATAATACGGAGTAATTTATTACAAATAATAAGGTTGAAATTGTTAAACAAGAAGAGGAATGCACGTAAGTTCAAAGTCATCTGCTATAAAATCCCCATACTTTGGATTCTACAGGGCACAACTCAAACAACAAAAATTAAGAAACATACAAAACTCAGACATATAATCTATATATAAGAGAAAAAAAATGACAACATTTTTGAAAGTATTGACATTGTTTGCCGTTTTCGGCATGATCGCCAATGTAGGCCATTCTTATGCTCCAGCGCCTTCATCATGCCCGAATGTCGAGGCTATATCGAAGAAAATCACCGAATACTTTATACACCGTGATCCGACTCTTGCTGCTGGTTTGATCAGAATGCTCTTCCATGATTGCATTGTTAGGGTATGTACTACTTATATACGTACGGCGGCCTTAGTAAAATAATTCACATTTTAATGTAGCTTGTTTCGTTTATTTATAAAAGAGTATATTCATTATATATTTATGCAGGGTTGCGATGCTTCAGTCCTTTTGGACCCTACGCCTTCCAACACTGCAACAGAGAAAACCGCACCTCCAAACTTAACTCTCCGAGGGTACAACGTGGTTAATGCCATCAAAGCAGCATTGGAAAAGGTGTGCCCTGGTAAGGTATCATGCGCCGATGTACTGTCATTAGCTGCTCGAGATGCAATTGTCGCGGTAAGTAATACATAATAAGTCAGTCATATATGACCAATTAATCTCAAAAGATAACATTACATATTTACATAAGTAAATTATTATGCTAAAACCAAAAATGGTGAATAATGCAGATTGGCGGGCCATACTGGCATGTGAATCTAGGACGAAAGGATGGAAAAGTATCAATCGCACAAGAAGCATTGAGAGACATTCCATCACCCTTCTCAAACATAACAACCCTCATTAAGAATTTCGCAGCTGTCGGCCTAACACCAAAAGACCTAACGGTGTTATCAGGCGCACACACCATTGGAATCGGTCACTGCAGCATTATCCAAAGGAGGTTGTACAATTTCACTGGAAATGGAGACACCGACCCCAAAATAGCACCAAAATACGCAGCATTCTTGAAGCAAAAATGCCCCAAAAAGGTTGGTGATGTGACATCAGTAGTCAACATGGACGTTTTCACAGCAAAGGTATTCGACGTTAAGTACTTCACAACGGTGTCCCAAAAAGCAGGACTATTCTCGTCTGACGCTGCTCTTTTGGACCACTCCTCCACCAAATCGTATCTACTTTCTCAAGTTTACTCAGGTGGAGCTACCTTTAACAAAGATTTTGCGGCCTCGATGATTAAACTCATCAAGCTTGGTGGCACTCAGGGTGAAATCAGGAAGACTTGTGGTGCTGTTAATTCTTACTAGCTACTAACTTCCCAAGTACCCATATCCGTGGTTTCGGCATGGATGTATTTATTTATTATTGCAATGATTTATTTCTCTTGAGAAATTTTGTTTTCTTTATACTGTAATGCATTTCTATTTTTTATTTTTTTTTGTTATATCTTTGATCTCTTGTAAGGTCAGTGAAATTACTAAAGTAACTCAATTACTAGTAGTATTTCTCAAGTAAAAAATCCTACAAGTTTAAGAAATATATGAGGTCTTATATGTTGTTCTTTTTTTTTTTGACAAAGGTAAACTTTTATATCAACGAAAAGAAGAAAGGTACATTACAAAGCTATGAATCAAACTAGCATAAAAAATTATCCAGTAGCAAGACTAATAGACCAGGTCCGATGCTGGCAAAGAAGTTTTCGAGTTTCAGTCAGAGTGTGAAACTGATTGATGGGGACTGGCTTATTTCTAGCCAGAACTGAGAATAGTTTTCTTGAGGAGATGACAAAAGTCAGTGGCTTCTGTGCATCATAGGTTACATGCGTCATAACATGATGGAGGCTTCTTGCGGATGCTTCAAATAAGTTTGATGGTTGTACAATGTGAACGAAGGGGGTATCATTTGTGGCCTAGATTACCATTGATCGAAAAGGGGACAAAGACTTCACATGTTGAGCTTCCACATTGGAGAAATAGAGAAATGTAATCTTGTCCACCCGTATAGGTAAGCGAATTGGGGGGGCTCGAGTACTGGGCCAGCGAGCAAGAAAAAAGAGGGACCGGTAGGCCAAGTCGGGCCAGTATGGGCCGGGCTATCCCGCACTCTTGTCCACCTCTAATCTTCAAAAGCGACAAGGGGTACGATATAGAATATCAAAAGAAAAAAAAAGTGAGATTAAATCATAGAATATTATGTAGCTAGAATTTCTATAGAAGAATATAAATGTGAGAAAAGGGAGAAGTTAATATGATATACTTGCTCAAATAAACCGGATACAACTAAGGTCTTTAAATAGCCATTGCACAAACCAACTAGTGCTAATCACCAATTAACTCACTTACACACGTTGAGCACCACCATAATCCTATTTACTAGGTTGGCACTAACTTAATTAGTTCCACTTAATTAGGCAACAATATTGTGAGCAAAACTAAACAAACTGACTAATATATTTTTTCATAAAATGCAACACACCCCCTCGATTCAAAATTTGTTAGAATGCGCTATGTTCAGTCTTCGACGTAGTGGTCCTCTAATCTTGTTCACCGAGACGGACTTACACGATCCTTTACTTTACTGCAAACTCACAAATTCGGACTTACCATGAGTCTCCTCCGATATTTGGTTTGCTTGAAATTTTATTTTCTATGGAAACATTAACTCCATCTCATATTATGAAGTTCTTGTCTTCATTTTGTGACGCACTTCTCGTCACCGTCTTAACGGTGCACATAATCACCATCTTTCATTTAGAGCACTTCGCTCTCCAATTACCAATTATCGATGGAGCCTTTCTCTCCACCGCTTCATGATGGTGCACTTCTCACCAACATGTGAAGCACTTCTTTTCACCAACACATAGTAGAGCATTTTTTTTCTCTACCAATCTCGATAGAGCATTTTATGCTATCTCACAATGGCGCTATTTTCACCATTTTTTTCATCTCTCATTGAAACATTTCTCACCATTTTTTTTTATGATTGCCCATTTCGGAATTGAACCTGGCTACTTGAGCGGAGATGACTTGTATTGTCAATACTGTCTTAAGAGCTCTGATACCCCATAAAATTTCTATGGGAGAATATAAATGTGAGAAAAAGGGAGAAGCTACTAGGATAAACTTGCTCAAATAAACCGGATACAACTAAGGCCTTTAAATAGCCATTACATAAACCAACTAATGCTAATTACCAATTAACTCTCTAACACACGTTGAGCACCACCATAATCTTATTTACTAGGTTCCACTTAATTAGGCAACAATATTGTGAGCAAGTCTAAACAAACTGACTAATATATTTTGGATCATAAAATCCAACATATTAGACACTTGCTATTTACTAAAAGATTTTAACTATAATTCCTGGTTAGGTAGATTTATATTTGATTATACGTAATATTTCTCAAGTAAAAAATCCTACAAGTTTAAGAAATATATGAGGTCTTATATGTTGTTCCTTTTTTTTTTTTTGACAAGGGTAAACTTTTATATCAACGAAAGGAAGAAAGGTACATTACAAAGCTATGAATCAAACTAGCATAAAAAATTATCCAGTAGCAAGACTAATTGACCAGGTCCGATACTGGCAAAGAAGTTTTCGACTTTCAGTCAGAGTGTGAAACTGACTTATGGGGACTGGCTTATTTCTAGCCAGAACTAAGAATAGTTTTCTTGAGGAGATGACAAAAGTCAGTGGCTTCTGTGCATCATAGGTTACCTGCGTCATAACATGATGGAGGCTTCTTGCGGATGCTTCAAATAAGTTTGATGCTTGTACAATGTGAACGAAGGGGGTATCATTTGTTGGGGAGGGTAAAACAGCAAGTACAAATTTGTTTGGAGAATTCAAACTAGTTACCTTAATGTGATGAAATAGTCGGTTTCTTGAAACTGTGCTAGTAGAAGCGGTATTGGCTGAAACTGTTGGTAAACACGTGATCGAATTTTTGTTTTTGAAGGTTACAGATAAGTGCATAGATTCCAAACTTCGCGTTGTCTCAAGGATGTCTATGGGATTTAGCTGCTTTTGCTTGAAAATCTTTGCATTTCTATTATTCCAGATGGCTTGAAGTACACAGCAGAAAGACAAAAGGGGATTAAATTTCGTGTTAGAAATCCGATGGAGATATCTGATCATATCAGCAAGCCAAGTGTGTAACCCAATTATTGGATTAGCCATAGAAATAATACTCAGAGAAGATGATAACCACACATGTTGGGTGACAGAACAAGATCTAAACAGATGATCCAGTGTTTCAGATGATGAATTACAAAGAACACAACACGAATCAATTGGCAATCCTCTTGCTACAAGTTTGGTCGAAATGGGAAGAGAGTTTGTTACCAAACGCCAGATGAAAATTCCAAATTTTGGGGAGACGAACTTGCTCCATACAATGTTCCAAGGGAAAAAAGGGATTGGATTGAAGGGTTTTAGTTCAGAGATATGTTGAAGCAAGTAGGAGTAACCTGATCGAATTGAATAAGATCCATCTTCTGTATATTTCCAGTAAAGGAAATCATCCACACAAGGCTGAGGTGGTTCCAGGCAAAGAATAGACTTTGCAGTGGCTGACGGATAAAATCTAAAAATGGCAGTTGGTTTCCATGCCCTAGAGGGGGTAGAAATATCAGCCAGATCAAGGTTTTGAGAAAAGCAAGCTGGATGGGTGATTTGCGCAGTTCCATTAATTAATCCATTTATCAGAGAGAATATTAATAGATCTACCATTTCCTATCTTCCAACCAAGTCCCGGTGATAAATTTGCGGCTGCGCGACAAATGCCTCTCCAGCAAAAGGAAGCTCCCAAAACTTTTGATTTGGAGCTCGGCACAGGAAAATCTTTCTTATATTTAGGGTGAAGAATCGAATGAAGTAGCCCATATGGCTTTGAAAGTAATCTGTAATGAGTTTTGAATAGAAAAGCCTGACTCAGAAGAGCTGAATTCTTCATATCTAATCCACCCTGTGATTTAGGTAGTTGCAGCACGTCTCTTGATGACCAGTGAATCGCCCTATTTTTGAGATTATTGCTCCACCAGAAAGCAGTAGTCAGAGAATTAATTTTGCGACAGATGTTAAGATCTTATATGTTGCTAAGATCGATATTAGATGGGGTTGAAAACATTGACGACATTTTACTTGTACGATTAGGTCTAGCCATGGGAGATCCGCGACCATGCCTAGGTGGAGTTCTGGACACCTCTTATCCTTGACCTAGGTCATTTCGTGAGATATTCTTGCACTAAAAGGATTGCACATCAAATTTATTATTACCTAATACCCCTTTAATTTTGAGTTTACAGATATTTTTTTATCAGTATTTAAAATTTATAAGTTATATAATAATTTTTTGATGGAAAAAAACTCATAGTTAATTAAATTTATAAGTATAGTTTTTGAGCAATGTTGTATTTTTTAGCTCAATGTTCAAGATAGTAAACTTAAAAACTTTATAGTGAAAATTCATATACTTTAAAATAAAACTCGAAAAAATTATTATAAAATTTAGAAAGTACACAATTAGATATACTACATTTGATGTATAATTTATAAACTGATATTCATTGATAACAAAGTTTTCGGTAAATTCAATCTTTTATAATTGTTTCTAATCATTCTTAAGTCATTCTAAATAATACGAAGTATTGTTTTCTTAAACATATTACTAATAACCATAAAAGTAGACATGTACAAGACGTTAATGAAATGGAGAATGAAATAATTATTGTTATTGTTATAAATAATGACATTAATTTTTCAAATATAAAATAGTTGTCGATACAATTATTATTGTCATTGTCGTTGTTCTATCCGGTTTTGTTTAAGTGGATAGTTTCAAGATAAACTGGGAAAAGTCGATGACCCGATTTAATTTTTCAAGCATGTAAACAATTGGGATTTGAAGATAGGCAGTTATGGCCAGTAGGGATCATTTGTCCCACTTTCGTGTCTCATTTTGTTTCTTACTCCATACAGGTTCTGACACATCACCTATTATAAGCATAAAATATGCAGTATATATATTAATTGATTGATGTATCAGAATCTATATGGAGTGAGACACAGAATGGGACACCAAATGGCACAGAGGATCCTAACTGAGTTATGGCAATGGCAAGGCCGGCATAATGTGACTTAGGCTTATTGCTTGGTAATATGAAGGACTTTTGTTTCTTGTTTAATGAATCCTTCAAACAGGCGTCTGTCACAACCATACATATTTAGTTTGTATATATAAACTAGTTTTTGTCCCCGTGATATTCACAGGTGCATTTGAGTTTAACTATGTAATCTCACACATATATCTAACCTATAATTAGTTCATATTGACATCTTTGTTGCCTTATGTTGCATGGCACGCAAAACAGCCTAAATTGTAGTTCATGTATTTTGGTGAGAAGTAAAACAACATATTAATATCCCATTTCACATGAATATAAGATAATAGTCGGGTAAGTTATGGTAATAATGTATTAATGTAACTTGGAGCTACTTAATTTAAAATTGAGAATTGTGAAATAAAATTAATCATGTCAATTGAATAATTGATACATGTCGAACGCATTTTGAACATTGACCAGTTTTTTTTTTATTATATAAAACAGTATGAAAGTATGTAGATGTGTATACAACTCTAGTGCCACTACTTTAAAACTATCACCATGTAAATTTGAGGATATTATGATTAATATTTACATTAACTAACATAATTTATTTATGCAGTTCACTTTTCATTTGCATACTTTTTGCTTAAAAAATTAATAAAAATTACTCATACCCAAATATCTTATGTACATTACTATTAAGAAAATCTATCAGTGTTCTTCAACTATAGATCCTTAATAGATTGTGGAACATGCATTTGATTTTTGTTTTAATAACTATTGATTCATGTCATTGGAAATCAAGGGTGCAGGTGGTGGCCTTGTGAGCAATGACCAAGGGGGTTGGTGGTCGACAGATGGTTAGGAGGGCTCGTCAAGTTGGTGGTGGGCTTAAAAGGGTTGATAGGTTGATGGCTGACTTGGAGTGATAGGCGGGTGGTGACAAGCTAATGCAATTCAATTTATTCTTTTGGAAAATAATGTTTACTTAGTGTGTGATTTGCTAGATCCTTTAAGTTTTTTTCATTTTATTTTTCTCCTTCTACAATACATATTTTATGTTGTTTTTTGTTACTATTTTTTATTTGTCACTTGTCATAACACATGATTATTTTTTTTTTTAATTTTTTTTTTGCCCATCGCAAATAATATGGTTTTAGAAAAGCTTACACGGGGTACTCCATGTTATCCTTGGAGTATGGTAGTATGTTATTCTAACTTTGTTACGCTATTATAATATTTGATGAAAACACTATATGAAAACATATATATGGCGCATAAATTATTTTTTAAAATTCTTTTTATGTATCCAATTTGTTGAAATTGAGAAAATATATAGTAAGAGAGGCATAACATACATTTATAGACAACATAAAATAAAAGTGATGTAATGTGCTTTTTATATGTTGTATAACTTATTATAACAATAAAATATAATTGTCGTATTATTTTCTTAACAACTAAAAAGCAAAATTATAATATTTATGGTGCTTTAAATTGTGATGGTTTTAGAAAAGCTTACATGGGGTACTCCATGTTATCCTTGGAGTATGGTAGTATGTTATTCTAACTTTGTTACGCTATTATAATATTTGATGAAAACACTATATGAAAACATATGGCGCATAAATTATTTTTTAAAATTCTTTTTATGTATCCAATTTGTTGAAATTGAGAAAATATATAGTAAGAGAGGCATAACATACATTTATAGACAACATAAAATAAAAGTGATGTAATGTGCTTTTTATATGTTGTATAACTTATTATAACAATAAAATATAATTGTCGTATTATTTTCTTAACAACTAAAAAGCAAAATGATAATATTTATGGTGCTTTAAATTGTGTTTAATGTTATAATGCTCTCAACTTTTTCCTTTTAAAAAATACTAATGATGTGGCTTTCTAAAATGATACTAAAAAGTGGAATGGTGAAAGTTAATGCATTGTGTGCTTTAAATTGTGTTTAATGTTATAATGCTCTCAACTTTTTCCTTTTAAAAATTACTAATGATGTGGCTTTCTAAAATGATACTAAAAAGTGGAATGGTGAAAGTTAATGCATTGTCTTGTCTTTTTATAATATATATAGATTTAGCAAATTGCCATTTATAATTAAGATTTAATATCGAAATAATGGGAAACATAGTTTTGACCGATTTGGTTTTCAATTACGACATGTTATGAAGTACTATATATGTTGTAACGGAGGATAGTTAATTGATTTGAATGATAAAAACAAAACAAAGCGAATAACAAATAAAGATGACATACAAATATACGTGGTTCATCAGTCAAATAACTAACTACGTCCACCCTGAAGATGAGAAAATTACACTATTGTGGAGATAATAGTATAAAAGTAGACTGTATAAACGCGCTACCAAGAGACAAACGTATACCCATTTCTTTTCAATATATTATGAGAAGTATTTTAATTGAAAGCACATAAATAATTAGAACGGAGGGAGTATTTCTTAAGAATTCAAGATGGCAGTTGTCAAGGCCTGCACAATACGACCTAGTACTCAATATCAACAAATATTATATGTTATACTCCTTAATTGATTGGGTAACTTGTCTATTATTTGAATGAATATATGAGAAGGTCTATTTCTAATTAATTTCATTTATAAATCATCAAGTAGGCATCGTATAATACTCCTAGCTAACTGTAGTTGCATACATGTTATCTGTTTAGTTTGTTAATTTGGCAAATTGGCATTTAAAGATTCAAATAATCGTAATCATACTAAACGACGTCGGTATAGATGTCTCAAAGTAATGAAGTACAAATGTTAGCTAGCTTTACTAGTAAAAAGTCATGAGGATGGTATACTTGACGCATGTTCAAAACTCGCCAACATCATATTTACCATTGAACCTATCTTTACCAAAAAAAAAAAAAATACTTCCTCCATTCAAATCATTTCTTTACATCTGTGTAATATATATATGTGTGGTGTATTTTAGTTAAATGTAAAGAATCTACTATATACTACTCCCTCCGTCCCGGTCATTTGTTTACCTTTGTTATTGACACAATTATTAAGAAAATGGTAGGGGACCATTTGTGGTGGTCCTTGGTGGATGACAAGTGGACAATAGTCCCATTGGCACATCAAATTACTCATAGAAAACATTCTCAATATAGAAAGGTAAACAAATGAATGAGACACCCTAAAATGGAAATGGTAAACAAATGACCGGGACGGAGGGAGTAATCCACAAACATTTAGAGCGTTCTTATTGGTCGATGAAATAAAAAGATTTATCAAATTGGTAGTGATGTAGGACCCCCCATGTTTATGCTTAGAATTAATTTATCTCATTCATTCATTATTATATACTCTTTTCTACTTTTATTAATTTCATTCATTCATTATTAAAACAATGTATTACATTACACTACACTATATTTTATTAACATAACATTTAATGAATAATAACATAGTTTTATATCATTATTTAATCCTATTTTCACATCAGTAAAAAGATATTATAAACACTATTATTACATTCCTTAAAACTAAAATTTACACTCCAAAATTTACATATTACAGTTACATACAAATTACTAATATGATTTTCTAATACAAAAATCATAGTATCAGTTTCAAAATATATAGTGTATACTCCGTAAGAAATCATATTATGTTTAAAAATTTTGGGCTCTAAACATTAAAGCGTAAGACATGTTTTCTGAAAACATGTAGTTATTTGCATTCCCGTTGATATAAGATATTTCTTTGTTCATATTATTGGTTTAAATTATTATATTGATTTGAATGTATTCAAATCATGTTATATTAACAAAATATTGATTTTTTAATTGATAGTGAATTTCAAATTTATCTTATAAAAACATACTACTTATATACATATAGTTATATTTTACTTAAATACATTCAAGTTGTTGTTTGTTTCACTATAAAAGTAAACAAAAATCAAGTATAATCATGTATTAAATAATAACGGCTTTTATTAATTACAACCCGTGCATTTTCTGCACGGGTTTAAAACTAGTTAATTGGAATAGAGGAAGTATGTAATAGTCTCTTTTCACATTTTTAGGTTATAAAATGATAACTTTCCCTATATAAATCTTCAATTAATATAATCTTCAAATATTAACTAAGACTAATAACAACTATACTTGCCAATATACTTGATTACATACTCAACATCATAGGAAGACTAAAGTTCGTAATTCGTCTTAGTTAGTTTTTTTTCCTCACGACATAATTAATTTGAAGCATGATGACGACTGGTTCACACTTTCTATTGGGATAAAGAATTATATATCGAATGTATTACCTCATAAATTTTTTAGTTTTTGAGTTTACTTATATTTTTTTTAGTATTTAAATTTATAAGTTATGTAATAATTTTTTTACGGTAAAACTCAAAATTAATTGTATTTATAAGTATAGTTCTTTTTAGCAATATTGGTACCTTTTTAGTTGAATGTTTAAGTGAACATGCTCAAAAACTAATAGTAAAAATTCATATTCTTTAAAATAAAACTTAAAAATTTTATTACAAAGTATAAAACTCAAAAAGTACATTATCAGATGTATTACCTCTGATGTATAATTTATAAACTGCTTTCGATTCCTATAATATTTAAAATTTATCAAAATTAATATTTTTTATCGACTATGTTAGTTAGGTAAGAAGATCATATCATACCATACATCCAAGCGGGATTATTCATTGACATTTTGACAATTGACGATTTCATAATAATCTATCCTATATTGTACGGAGTAGTATTTATTTTCTTAATTACTAATCATTTTTTGTGTACCCTAGTACTCATCCAAACAATAATAATTTATTACAAATAATAAGGTTGAAATTGTTAAACAAGAAGAGGAATGCACGTAAGTTCAAAGTCATCTGCTATAAAATCCCCATACTTTGGATTCTACAGGGCACAACTCAAACAACAAAAATTAAGAAACATACAAAACTCAGACATATAATCTATATATAAGAGAAAAAAAATGACAACATTTTTGAAAGTATTGACATTGTTTGCCGTTTTCGGCATGATCGCCAATGTAGGCCATTCTTATGCTCCAGCGCCTTCATCATGCCCGAATGTCGAGGCTATATCGAAGAAAATCACCGAATACTTTATACACCGTGATCCGACTCTTGCTGCTGGTTTGATCAGAATGCTCTTCCATGATTGCATTGTTAGGGTATGTACTACTTATATACGTACGGCGGCCTTAGTAAAATAATTCACATTTTAATGTAGCTTGTTTCGTTTATTTATAAAAGAGTATATTCATTATATATTTATGCAGGGTTGCGATGCTTCAGTCCTTTTGGACCCTACACCTTCCAACACTGCAACAGAGAAAACCGCACCTCCAAACTTAACTCTCCGAGGGTACAACGTGGTTAATGCCATCAAAGCAGCATTGGAAAAGGTGTGCCCTGGTAAGGTATCATGCGCCGATGTACTGTCATTAGCTGCTCGAGATGCAATTGTCGCGGTAAGTAATACATAATAAGTCAGTCATACATGACCAATTAATCTCAAAAGATAACATTACATATTTACATACATAAGTAAATTATTATGCTAAAACCAAAAATGGTGAATAATGCAGATTGGCGGGCCATACTGGCATGTGAATCTAGGACGAAAGGATGGAAAAGTATCAATCGCACAAGAAGCATTGAGAGACATTCCATCACCCTTCTCAAACATAACAACCCTCATTAAGAACTTCGCAGCTGTCGGCCTAACACCAAAAGACCTAACAGTGTTATCAGGCGCACACACCATTGGAATCGGTCACTGCAGCATTATCCAAAGGAGGTTGTACAATTTCACTGGAAATGGAGACACCGACCCCAAAATAGCACCAAAATACGCAGCATTCTTGAAGCAAAAATGCCCCAAAAAGGTTGGTGATGTGACATCAGTAGTCAACATGGACGTTTTCACAGCAAAGGTATTCGACGTTAAGTACTTCACAACGGTGTCCCAAAAAGCAGGACTATTCTCGTCTGACGCTGCTCTTTTGGACCACTCCTCCACCAAATCGTATCTACTTTCTCAAGTTTACTCAGGTGGAGCTACCTTTAACAAAGATTTTGCGGCCTCGATGATTAAACTCATCAAGCTTGGTGGCACTCAGGGTGAAATCAGGAAGACTTGTGGTGCTGTTAATTCTTACTAGCTACTAACTTCCCAAGTACCCATATCCGTGGTTTCGGCATGGATGTATTTATTTATTATTGCAATGATTTATTTCTCTTGAGAAATTTTGTTTTCTTTATAGTGTAATGCATTTCTATTATTTTTTTTTTTTTGTTATATCTTTGATCTCTTGTAAGGTCAGTGAAATTACTAAAGTAACTCAATTACTAGTAGTATTTCTCAAGTAAAAAATCCTACAAGTTTAAGAAATATATGAGGTCTTATATGTTGTTCTTTTTTTTTTTTGACAAAGGTAAACTTTTATATCAACGAAAAGAAGAAAGGTACATTACAAAGCTATGAATCAAACTAGCATAAAAAATTATCCAGTAGGAAGACTAATTGACCAGGTCCGATGCTGGCAAAGAAGTTTTCGAGTTTCAGTCAGAGTGTGAAACTGACTGATGGGGACTGGCTTATTTCTAGCCAGAACTGAGAATAGTTTTCTTGAGGAGATGACAAAAGTCAGTGGCTTCTGTGCATCATAGGTTACATGCGTCATAACATGATGGAGGCTTCTTGCGGATGCTTCAAATAAGTTTGATGCTTGTACAATGTGAACGAAGGGGGTATCATTTGTTGGGGAGGGTAAAACAGCAAGTACAAATTTGTTTGGAGAATTCAAACTAGTTACCTTAATGTGATGAAATAGTCGGTTTCTTGAAACTGTGCTAGTAGAAGCGGTATTGGCTGAAATTGTTGGTAAACACGTGAACGAATTTTTGTTTTTGAAGGTTACAGATAAGTGCATAGATTCCAAACTTCGCGTTGTCTCAAGGATGTCTATGGGATTTAGCTGCTTTTGCTTGAAAATCTTTGCATTTCTTTTATTCCAGATGGCTTGAAGTACACAGCAGAAAGACAAAAGGGGATTAAATTTCGTGTTAGAAATCCGATGGAGATATCTGATCATATCAGCAAGCCAAGTGTGTAACCAAATTATTGGATTAGCCATAGAAATAATACCCAGAGAAGATGATAACCACACATGTTGGGTGACAGAACAAGATCTAAACAGATGATCCAGTGTTTCAGATGACGAATTACAAAGAACACAACACGAATCAATTGGCAATCCTCTTGCTACAAGTTTGGTCGAAATGGGAAGAGAGTTTGTTACCAAACGCCAGATGAAAATTCCAAATTTTGGGGAGACGAACTTGCTCCATACAATGTTCCAAGGGAAAAAAGGGATTGGATTGAAGGGTTTTAGTTCAGAGATATGTTGAAGCAAGTAGGAGTAACCCGATCGAATTGAATCACTACTACAAAACGTTAAATAGACATCACTTAATGGGCATCGGATTTTAAAAAAAATCAGATGTATAAATATATACATCAGATATTTTGAAAAATCCGATGTCTATCCATTTATATAGACATCAGCCTTTTACAAGAACCCATGCCTATTTAAAATGACCTTATATATTTATTATAATATTTATTATATACCTCAGAGTTTTTAAAAACCGATGCATACGTAAAAATTTAACTTGACCCAAAACTAGTGAATAACTTGGCGCAAAAAAACATTTCATCATTGAGTTTATATATTTATTAAAACAAAATAACAAATTAGAAGCCAATATTATCAAAACACTTCTTCTAACTGGTGACTATTCCACCGCTCTCAAAACCCCCTTTCGTCTTCGTCTTCTTCTTCTTCTTCCATCGCTGCTCCTCCATCACTGTTCCTCCATCACCGGCCATCCTCATTGCTCCTCCATTGGTACTTGTCTGCTCCTTTAACTCCTCTATATCTTAATTTAGGGTTTTTTTGCTTGGATTTTGATTTGTTATTTCAATTGTATAGTTCATTGCTTAGTTTTCATGTCCTTAATTTAGGGTTTTCCTTTTTTTAATCTAGGTGGTGTTATTGCTGCTATTATTCGTAATTTAGGCGTGTTGTTGTTGTTGCTAGTGTTCATTATTTTAGGCGTGTTGTTGCTGCTAGTGTGGTACTTGTCTGTTCCTTTTGCTGCTAGTGTTCATTATTTGAGGACTTAATTGTCTGTTCATTCACTTGGCTGGATTTCTTTGTTTTTGTTTGACATTTAATTTGATCAATCCGATCTATATTAATTGGACACTTTGAGGAATTAAGTTGGCTAGATTTCGTTGTTTCATTGAGTCTTCCTTAAGACGGGTATTGTCCGTCTTAAGCTTAAGACGATTCAAATACTACTAATAAAAACAAAACTTTTGATATTTCCTAGGCAATAAGTTCGGTAATTTCGTATGTATTTGACCGGTCTTAAGCTTAAGGCAGATAGTGACCGTCCTAAATGAGAATTTGTGTTAAACTATTGATCATAAAAAAATGCTACCTTATCTATTGTAGTAGTTAGCACCAATGTCTAAAAAATTGTCAACAAGTATATATCAGCCAGAAATGGTACGGTAAAATGAGAATCTGAATAAGGATGATAGATCTTTGGATTTATTACGTACTACACCTTCACCTTTTATCAGCTTGCCTTATCAATTGGTTGCTTATCTTAGGCCACTTAACTTTACATGGTCATTGTATGGCGTAACTTTCCCGTGTCAGTCCACTCTGCCTGATAGATCTTGCAGTAGTAGGCTTTTATCAGAATTTGTCTAACTCGAAGGGGTGTATCGCCACTTAATGACTTTATTAGCCAACTTTCATGGCACTGCAGTATTATCGTGAAACAATAATTCTCCGCTGCTCCAGTTTGAACCCAATTACATGTGGACCAAAATTATCGCTCCTACTTATAATTTTTTCGTTTTCACCATGTTTCTCTTACTATCTACGACACTAAATGGCCACATTAGCCTAGCTAATGCCAAAAATTGTTGTTTGCACAAGAAATGACCATCTTAAATGCTCCAGTTTTAACAAGACTTATATATTCTTTCTCAATCTACTATGCTTTTTTGGTGTGATTGCTTAGTTTATTTCTTAATTTATCTCAATCTACCATGTTATATATGTGCTTTAATATGTATTATGCCAAAGCCCTTTAACTTATCTCAATCAAAACATAGTGTAATGAGAACTTGTTTGACATCTTATGCTTCTGAGTGTTCTATAGGCTTAATATTTTAATTTTTAGGTTAGCTCTCTTACGTATTATGTTAAATCTTTATGTAATGAGCTAGTAAGTTTTGATATTATCAGATTGTAATTTTCATAACATATTAGTGATCTTGTGAGTAGGTAATTAACGGAGATCTTGAATGGATCGTAAATTGATGGTTATTGATCGCTTGGACCCTATATATATATATATATATATATATATATATAAGATATATATATATATATATATATATATATATATATATATATATATATATATATATATATATATAGAATTGGGATCTGGTGAGAACCACTAACATAATGAGAACCGTGAGAACTCCGCCTTAGGAAATTTATTTTTAAAAAATAAGGACATTTTTGGGTTCGGCGTAGAATTTTATGGCTAGGTAACATACATCTTGGTCGAAAAAAATATAAGTTACTGATGGAAATGGAGGTGAAATACGATTTATTAATTTTCATGCACCTAGTAGTCAGTTTCATGTATCTAACAATTTTCATGCACCTAGTGCTCATTTTAATGCATCTAGAGCCCGTTATTTTCATGCACCTAGTAACTGTTTTCATGCATGTAGCAATTTTCGTGCACCTAGTGCTCGTTTTCACGCACTTAGAGTAATTTTAGTGTACAAATTGAATTTATGTACACTAAGTACATAATTTTTAATATAATCAATAAATTTTGTTTAGTTACTGCAAATATTTTGATTGAATAAACTAAACTAATTATAAATGATCCATCAAAACTTTCGAAACAAGATTTGGTGGAGATTTAGTGAGAGTTCTCACGGTTCTCATTATGTTAGTGGTTCTCACTGGATCCTGACCCTATATATATATATATATATATATATATATATATATATAGTATCTATAGAATATATATATAATATATATAATATATATATAATATATATATATATAAGAGATTCCAGTATTTAAGACATTACTTAATACGTGAGCTCATCTTAATTACGATTTTCGTAAAATGTTCATTGAAACACTAATTACATAGTTTGTGCAGTAACGTTTTTTTTTTTTCCAAAACGCACTTATGTCATAGGTCTATAAGAGTTTATGGTTATGAGGGGGCACAAGGAATTCCAGTAAAATGCCGCAATGGATAAAGCTTGATGTAACTGCTTGTCGTGTTATATAATGTGTATGGTTTGGCTCCACACATACATTTTTTGCGTAGACTTTGTTCACTACTTTATTGATAAGAATGTGTCATTTATACTCATGACATGTTGTTTCAGTGTGGCCGTCAACCAGGTATAACAGAATGTGGTTACTACATTATGCGGTACATGCTTGAGATCGTCACTAGTCCTAATTCGACGGGTTCTCTAAACGCGGTATTTTTTTGTTTTTCATTCATTGTTTAAAGTTAAGTCTTCATTGTATTTTTTGCCTTCGCCTTGTGATATTCACATCCTACTAAGTTGTACCGCCTCACAAATGTATTGAGCTAATTCTTAATCACCACCATACCCTCTGACCCATCCCATAGCGTCAAAATTTTTAGCCGCAGTGATGCACAATAATTTATTAGTTTTATTGTCTGGATAAAGCAATTTTCTTGACTTGCAGCTTTTTGAAGATACAACATCATTTTTACAAGACGAAATCGACGAGGTTCGGGATTTATGGGCGGATTATTTTCTGAATGCTTAGTAATATATATAACGCATTAGTTGTGAGATGATGGATTTGGTTGTATAGATACAATATTTTGCTCACTAGTCAAATATGTAATATGTATTTGGTGGTTATTGATTTTGGATGCTTGTGGTTTTTTCTTAATGTACTGGTTCATGGTTTCATTAATGAAAGGCATGTTATTGGTTGATGAACCTGCTATTATTATTTTTTTTTAAAAAAATAAATTTAATATGCATGAGACTTATATTAAAACTGATGTCTATTTTTAGTAAAAGTCTGATGCACATATAGTGAATAGACATCAGACAAAATACAACTGATGTCTATTTTTTAATAGACATCAGACTTAAAACTGATGTATATGCATAAAGAATATACATGTGTCAACTGTGCATCAGTTGCAAATCCGATGCCTATTGAAGAAAATGTCTGATGTCTATGATGATTTTTGTAGTAGTGAATAAGATCCATCTTCGGTATATTTCCAGTAAAGGAAATCATCCATACAAGGCTGAGGTGGTTCCAGACAAAGAATAGACTTTGCAGTGGCTGACGGATAAAATCTAAAAATGGCAGTTGGTTTCCATGCCCTAGAGGGGGTAGAAATATCAGCCAGATCAAGGTTTTGAGAAAAGCAAGCTGGATGGGTGATTGGCGCAGTTCCATTAATTAATCCATTTATCAGAGAGAATATTAATAGATCTACCATTTCCTATCTTCCAACCAAGTCTCGGTGATAAATTTGCGGCTGCGCGACAAATGCCTCTCCAGCAAAAGGAAGCTCCCAAAACTTTTGATTTGGAGCTCGGCACAGGAAAATCTTTCTTATATTTAGGGTGAAGAATCGAATGAAGTAGCCCATATGGCTTTGATCAAAGTAATCTGTAATGAGTTTTGAATAGAAAAGCCTGACTCAGAAGAGCTGAATTCTTCATATCTAATCCACCCTGTGATTTAGGTAGTTGCAGCACGTATCTTGATGACCAGTGAATCGCCCTATTTTTGAGATTATTGCTCCACCAGAAAGCAGTAGTCAGAGAATTAATTTTGCGACAGATGTTAAGATCTTATAAGTTGTTAAGATCGATATTAGACGGGGTTGTAAACATTGACGACATTTTACTTGTACGATTAGGTCTAGCCACGGGAGATCCGCGACCATGCCAAGGTGGAGTTCTGGACACCCCTTATCCTTGACCTAGGTCATTTCGTGAGATATTCTTGCACTAAAAGGATTGCACATCAAATTTATTATTACCTAATACCCCTTTACTTTTGAGTTTATAGATATTTTTTTATCAGTATTTAAAATTTATAAGTTATATAATAATTTTTTGATGGAAAAAAACTCATAATTAATTAAATTTATAAGTATAGTCGTTTTTTAGCAATGTTGTATTTTTTAGCTCAATGTTCAAGATAGTAAACTTAAAAACTTTATAGTGAAAATTCATATACTTTAAAATAAATCTCGAAAAAATTATTATAAAATTTAGAAAGTACACAATTAGATATACTACATTTGATGTATAATTTATAAACTGATATTCATTGATAACAAAGTTTTCGGTAAATTCAATCTTTTATAATTGTTTCTAATCATTCTTAAGTCATTCTAAATAATACGAAGTATTTTTTTCTTAAACATATTACTAATAACCATAAAAGTAGACATGTACAAGACGTTAATGAAATGGAGAATGAAATAATTATTGTTATTGTTATAAATAATGACATTAATTTTTCAAATATAAAATAGTTGCCGATACAATTGTTATTGTCATTGTCGTTGTTCTATCCGGTTTTGTTTAAGTGGATAGTTTCAAGATAAACTGGGAAAAGTCGACGACCCGATTTAATTTTTCCAGCATGTAAACAATTGGGATTTGAAGATAGGCAGTTATGGCCAGTAGGGATCATTTGTCCCACTTTCGTGTCTCATTTTGTTTCTTACTCTATACAGGTTCTGACACATCACCTATTGTAAGAATAAAATATGAAGTATATATATTAATTGGTTGATGTATCAGAATCTATATGAAGTGAGACACAGAATGGGACACCAAATGGCACAGAGGATCCTAACTGAGTTATGGCAATGGCAAGGCCGGCATAATGTGACTTAGGCTTATTGCTTGGTAATATGAAGTACTTTTGTTTCTTGTTTAATGAATCCTTCAAACAGGCGTCTGTCACAACCATACATATTTAGTTTGTATATATAAACTAGTTTTTGTCCCCGTGATATTCACAGGTGCGTTTGAGTTTAACTATGTAATCTCACACATATATCTAACCTATAATTAGTTCATATTGACATCTTTGTTGCCTTATGTTGCATGGCACGCAAAACAGCCTAAATTGTAGTTCATGTATTTTGGTGAGAAGTAAAACAACATATTAATATCCCATTTCACATGAATATAAGATAATAGTCGGGTAAGTTATGGTAATAATGTATTAATGTAACTTGGAGCTACTTAATTTAAAATTGAGAATTGTGAAATAAAATTAATCATGTCAATTGAATAATTGATACATGTCGAACGCATTTTGAACATTGACCAGTTTTTTTTTTATTATATAAAACAGTATGAAAGTATGTAGATGTGTATACAACTTTAGTGCCACTACTTTAAAACTATCACCATGTAAATTTGAGGATATTATGATTAATATTTACATTAACTAACATAATTTATTTATGCAGTTCACTTTTCATTTGCATACTTTTTGCTTAAAAAATTAATAAAAATTACTCATACCCAAATATCTTATGTACATTACTATTAAGAAAATCTATCAGTGTTCTTCAACTATAGATCCTTAATAGATTGTGGAACATGCATTTGATTTTTGTTTTAATAACTATTGATTCATGTCATTGGAAATCAAGGGTGCAGGTGGTGGCCTTGTGAGCAATGACCAAGGGGGTTGGTGGTCGACAGATGGTTAGGAGGGCTCGTCAAGTTGGTGGTGGGCTTAAAAGGGTTGATAGGTTGATGACTGACTTGGAGTGATAGGCGGGTGGTGACAAGCTAATGCAATTCAATTTATTCTTTTGGAAAATAATGTTTACTTAGTATGTGATTTGCTAGATCCTTTAAGTTTTTTTCATTTTATTTTTCTCCTTCTACAATACATATTTTATGTTGTTTTTTGTTACTATTTTTTATTTGTCACTTGTCATAACACATGATTATTTTTTTTGTCTTTAATTTTTTTTTTGCCCATCGCAAATAATATGGTTTTAGAAAAGCTTACACGGGGTACTCCATGTTATCCTTGGAGTATGGTAGTATGTTATTCTAACTTTGTTACGCTATTATAATATTTGATGAAAACACTATATGAAAACATATGGCGCATAAATTATTTTTTAAAATTCTTTTTATGTATCCAATTTGTTGAAATTGAGAAAATATATAGTAAGAGAGGCATAACATACATTTATAGACAACATAAAATAAAAGTGATGTAATGTGCTTTTTATATGTTGTATAACTTATTATAACAATAAAATATAATTGTCGTATTATTTTCTTAACAACTAAAAAGCAAAATTATATTTCCTCCATTTCAGTCATTTCTATACATTTGTTTAATATATGTGAGTTATATTTTAATCAAATGTATAGAATTGATTGGAATGGAGGAAGTAATATTTATGGTGCTTTAAATTGTGTTTAATGTTATAATGCTCTCAACTTTTTCCTTTTAAAAAATACTAATGATGTGGCTTTCTAAAATGATACTAAAAAGTGGAATGGTGAAAGTTAATGCATTGTCTTGTCTTTTTATAATATATATAGATTTAGCAAATTGCCATTTATAATTAAGATTTAATATCGAAATAATGGGAAACATAGTTTTGACCGATTTGGTTTTCAATTACGACATGTTATGAAGTACTATATATGTTGTAACGGAGGATAGTTAATTGATTTGAATGATAAAAACAAAACAAAGCGAATAACAAATAAAGATGACATACAAATATACGTGGTTCATCAGTCAAATAACTAACTACGTCCACCCTGAAGATGAGAAAATTACACTATTGTGGAGATAATAGTATAAAAGTAGACTGTATAAACGCGCTACCAAGAGACAAACGTATACCCATTTCTTTTCAATATATTATGAGAAGTATTTTAATTGAAAGCACATAAATAATTAGAACGGAGGGAGTATTTCTTAAGAATTCAAGATGGCAGTTGTCAAGGCCTGCACAATACGACCTAGTACTCAATATCAACAAATATTATATGTTATACTCCTTAATTGATTGGGTAACTTGTCTATTATTTGAATGAATATATGAGAAGGTCTATTTCTAATTAATTTCATTGATAAATCATCAAGTAGGCATCGTATAATACTCCTAGCTAACTGTAGTTGCATACATGTTATCTGTTTAGTTTGTTAATTTGGCAAATTGGCATTCAAAGATTCAAATAATCGTAATCATACTAAACGACGTCGGTATAGATGTCTCAAAGTAATGAAGTACAAATGTTAGCTAGCTTTACTAGTAAAAAGTCATGAGGATGGTATACTTGACGCATGTTCAAAACTCGCCAACATCATATTTACCATTGAACCTATCTTTACCAAAAAACAAAAAAAAAAAATACTTCCTCCATTCAAATCATTTCTTTACATTTGTGTAATATATATATGTGAGGTGTATTTTAATTAAATGTAAAGAATTAATTGGAATAGAGGAAGTATGTAATAGTCTCTTTTCACATTTTAGGTTATAAAATGATAACTTTCCCTAGATAAATCTTCAATTAATATAATCTTCAAATATTAACTAAGACTAATAACAACTATACTTGCCAATATACTTGATTACATACTCAACATCATAGGAAGACTAAAGTTCGTAATTCGTCTTAGTTAGTTTTTTTTTTCCTCACGACATAATTAATTTGAAGCATGATGACGACTTGTTCACACTTTCAATTGGGATAAAGAATTATATATCGAATGTATTACCTCATAAATTTTTTAGTTTTTGAGTTTACTTATATTTTTTTTAGTATTTAAATTTATAAGTTATGTAATAATTTTTTTACGGTAAAACTCAAAATTAATTGTATTTATAATAAATACAGTTTTTGAGCAATATTGGTATTTTTAGTTTAATGTTTAAGTGAACATGCTCAAAAACTAATAGTAAAATTCATATTCCTTAAAATAAAACTCAAAAAATTTATTACAAAGTATAAAACTCAAAAAGTATATTATCAGATGTATTATCTCTGATGTATAATTTATAAACTGCTTTCGATTCCTATAATATTTAAAATTTATCAAAATTAATATTTTTTATCGACTATGTTAGTTAGGTAAGAAGATCATATCATACCATACATCCAAGCGGGATTATTCATTGACATTTTGACAATTGACGATTTCATAATAATCTATCCTATATTGTAGTATTTATTTTCTTAATTACTAATCATTTTTTGTGTACCCTAGTACTCATCCAAACAATAATAATTTATTACAAATAATAAGGTTGAAATTGTTAAACAAGAAGAGGAATGCACGTAAGTTCAAAGTCATCTGCTATAAAATCCCCATACTTTGGATTCTACAGGGCACAACTCAAACAACAAAAATTAAGAAACATACAAAACTCAGACATATAATCTATATATAAGAGAAAAAAAATGACAACATTTTTGAAAGTATTGACATTGTTTGCCGTTTTCGGCATGATCGCCAATGTAGGCCATTCTTATGCTCCAGCGCCTTCATCATGCCCGAATGTCGAGGCTATATCGAAGAAAATCACCGAATACTTTATACACCGTGATCCGACTCTTGCTGCTGGTTTGATCAGAATGCTCTTCCATGATTGCATTGTTAGGGTATGTACTACTTATATACGTACGGCGGCCTTAGTAAAATAATTCACATTTTAATGTAGCTTGTTTCGTTTATTTATAAAAGAGTATATTCATTATATATTTATGCAGGGTTGCGATGCTTCAGTCCTTTTGGACCCTACGCCTTCCAACACTGCAACAGAGAAAACCGCACCTCCAAACTTAACTCTCCGAGGGTACAACGTGGTTAATGCCATCAAAGCAGCATTGGAAAAGGTGTGCCCTGGTAAGGTATCATGCGCCGATGTACTGTCATTAGCTGCTCGAGATGCAATTGTCGCGGTAAGTAATACATAATAAGTCAGTCATACATGACCAATTAATCTCAAAAGATAACATTACATATTTACATACATAAGTAAATTATTATGCTAAAACCAAAAATGGTGAATAATGCAGATTGGCGGGCCATACTGGCATGTGAATCTAGGACGAAAGGATGGAAAAGTATCAATCGCACAAGAAGCATTGAGAGACATTCCATCACCCTTCTCAAACATAACAACCCTCATTAAGAATTTCGCAGCTGTCGGCCTAACACCAAAAGACCTAACGGTGTTATCAGGCGCACACACCATTGGAATCGGTCACTGCAGCATTATCCAAAGGAGGTTGTACAATTTCACTGGAAATGGAGACACCGACCCCAAAATAGCACCAAAATACGCAGCATTCTTGAAGCAAAAGTGCCCCAAAAAGGTTGGTGATGTGACATCAGTAGTCAACATGGACGTTTTCACAGCAAAGGTATTCGACGTTAAGTACTTCACAACGGTGTCCCAAAAAGCAGGACTATTCTCGTCTGACGCTGCTCTTTTGGACCACTCCTCCACCAAATCGTACCTACTTTCTCAAGTTTACTCAGGTGGAGCTACCTTTAACAAAGATTTTGCGGCCTCGATGATTAAACTCATCAAGCTTGGTGGCACTCAGGGTGAAATCAGGAAGACTTGTGGTGCTGTTAATTAATTCTTACTAGCTACTAACTTCCCAAGTACCCATATCCGTGGTTTCGGCATGGATGTATTTATTTATTATTGCAATGATTTATTTCTCTTGAGAAATTTTGTTTTCTTTATACCGTAATGCATTTCTATTTTTTATTTTTTTTTGTTATATCTTTGATCTCTTGTAAGGTCAGTGAAATTACTAAAGTAACTCAATTACTCAACATCATATCATTTAATAAATTTTAATTACTAAAAACTTCCGTTTTTGTTCTTTCGATAAGTTTAAAACTTTGCCTAAAGAATCTAAATATCATTATCATGGATATTTATAAAAAGTTTTCATTCTAAAGGATAATGTTATAACTTCATTGTATTGTGTTACATGGAAAAGTCGATTGTATATTTTGTATTTACAAAGTAGTTTTACTTTAACTCGGGTCGTTATGACACTGTAATATTTAATAACCCAAATACCTCACCACTTTCTCGCAACATCAAGCATGCCATAACCTAAAACTGCAGCGCACACACACCCAAACGTCACGAAAGTAGAAGGTCGAGAAATAGGAAATCTAGGAACAAGGAGAGACATATGATATCGAATCTAATATAGTATCATAACCCATGGCTATGTGGCCTAGATTACCATTGATCGAAAAGGGGACAAAGACTTCACATGTTGAGCTTCCACATTGGAGAAAGAGAGAAATGTAATCTTGTCCACCCGTATAGGTAAGCGAATTGGGAGGGCTCGAGTACTGGGCCAGCGAGCAAGAAAAAAGAAGGACCGGTGGGCCAAGTCGGGCCAGTATGGGCCGGGCTATCCCGCACTCTTGTCCACCTCTAATCTTCAAAAGCGACAAGGGGTACGATATAGAATATCAAAAGAAAAAAAAGTGAGATTAAATCATATAATATTATATGTAGCTAGAATTTCTATAGAAGAATATAAATGTGAGAAAAGGGAGAAGTTAATATGATATACTTGCTCAAATAAACCGGATACAACTAAGGTCTTTAAATAGCCATTGCACAAACCAACTAGTGCTAATCACCAATTAACTCACTTACACACGTTGAGCACCACCATAATCCTATTTACTAGGTTGGCACTAACTTAATTAGTTCCACTTAATTAGGCAACAATATTGTGAGCAAAACTAAACAAACTGACTAATATATTTTTTCATAAAATGCAACACACCCCCTCGATTCAAAATTTGTTAGAATGCGCTATGTTCAGTCTTCGACGTAGTGGTCCTCTAATCTTGTTCACCGAGACGGACTTACACGATCCTTTACTTTACTGCAAACTCACAAATTCGGACTTACATGAGTCTCCTCCGATATTTGGTTTGCTTGAAATTTTTTTTTTCTATGGAAACATTAACTCCATCTCATATTATGAAGTTCTTGTCTTCATTTTGTGACGCACTTCTCGTCACCGTCTTAACGGTGCACATAATCACCATCTTTCATTTAGAGCACTTCGCTCTCCAATGCCCAATTATCGATGGAGCCTTTCTCTCCACCGCTTCATGATGGTGCACTTCTCACCAACATGTGAAGCACTTCTCTTCACCAACACATAGTAGAACATTTTTTTTCTCTACCAATCTCGGTAGAGCATTTTATGCTATCTCACAATGGCGCTATTTTCACCATTTTTTTCATCTCTCATTGAAACTTTTCTCACCATTTTTTTTTATGATCGCCCATTTCGGAATTGAACCTGGCTACTTGAGCGGAGATGACTTGTATTGTCAATACTGTCTTAAGAGCTCTGATACCCCATAAAACTTCTATGGGAGAATATAAATGTGAGAAAAAGGGAGAAGCTACTAGGATAAACTTGCTCAAATAAACCGGATACAACTAAGGCCTTTAAATAGCCATTACATAAACCAACTAATGCTAATTACCAATTAACTCACTAACACACGTTGAGCACCACCATAATCTTATTTACTAGGTTCCACTTAATTCGGCAACAATATTGTGAGCAAGTCTAAACAAACTGACTAATATATTTTGGATCATAAAATCCAACATATTAGACAGTTGCTATTTACTAAAAGATTTTAACTATAATTCCTGGTTAGGTAGATTTATATCAGATTATACGTAATATTTCTCAAGTAAAAAATCCTACAAGTTTAAGAAATATATGAGGTCTTATATGTTGTTCTTTTTTTTTTTTGACAAAGGTAAACTTTTTATATCAACGAAAGGAAGAAAGGTACATTACAAAGCTATGAATCAAACAAGCATAAAAAATTATCCAGTAGCAAGACTAATTGACCAGGTCCGATGCTGGCAAAGAAGTTTTCGAGTTTCAGTCAGAGTGTGAAACTGACTGATGGGGACTGGCTTATTTCTAGCCAGAACTGAGAATAGTTTTCTTGAGGAGATGACAAAAGTCAGTGGCTTCTGTGCATCATAGGTTACCTGCGTCATAACATGATGGAGGCTTCTTGCGGATGCTTCAAATAAGTTTGATGCTTGTACAATGTGAACAAAGGGGGTATCATTTGTTGGGGAGGGTAAAACAACAAGTACAAATTTGTTTGGAGAATTCAAACTAGTTACCTTAATGTGATGAAATAGTCGGTTTCTTAAAACTGTGCTAGTAGAAGCGGTATTGGCTGAAACTGTTGGTAAACACGTGAACGAATTTTTGTTTTTGAAGGTTACAGATAAGTGCATAGACTCCAAACTTCGCGTTGTCTCAAGGATGTATATGGGATTTAGCTTCTTTTGCTTGAAAATCTTTGCATTTCTATTATTCCAGATGGCTTGAAGTACACAGCAGAAAGACAAAAGGGGATTAAATTTCGTGTTAGAAATCCGATGGAGATATCTGATCATATCAGCAAGCCTGTTGGGGCCAGTGTCCTCCACAGTTAGTGCAATAACATAAATAAATCTCTGTAGGTTCACAGGGTATACTTTGTATTGTAATCAGTTGATTAACGTTTATCGATAACGGTTGGCTTGCTAGATAAGTTTGACGTTATCGTCATACAGATGGCGGTGATCAACTGGTCCCTAAAAGTCACACCTAAAGGATGTGATTGGGAGATGTGATTATTTGAGAAAATAATCATATTGATGCCTTATTAAATGACTAAAAGGTTAGTCGGTGTTTTTGACTAAAAGGTTAGTCAATGTGATGATGATATAATTATTTAATAACGATTAAATAATGTTAGCTAAGACGAATTAACTGTAATTCGTAAATTGAATATAAAAAGTTATATTTAATTGTTGTATATAATGTAAGCTAATTAAACATAAACCGTTATAATTAATTGGAAAATTATAAATATACGGATATTTATAATTAATGATGTATTATAATGTCGGTCTTTGACTAATGACGATTATAATATATTACATTATGTTAGAAGCTAAAATGACCGGAAAAAGTGTCCAGATACACTCGGGTTTTTCGGGTCAATGGGTAGTTATTTGAGGAGACTAAATCTCCTCATATAATATCTAAGTGTGCAATGAAATAGAAAGGGAACAAGAGAAAAAAATTCTAACCTAATTTTCTTTCTCACAAGTGCCTCCATCACACAAAACACAAAAATTGAAAAAGTTAACAGTAACTTTGAATCGATCTTTCTAGCAAAGGAGAAGGGCATATCTCGATCTATCTTGGGTGAGACAATTAGGAGGATATCTATTTTGATATCTGTTCTTAGGCCGATTTTGCTAAGGACCAAAGGTTTAATTCTTTTTCTCTACATTTGTATCGTTTTCATATCTATGACTTGCAATTTCATATTATATAATTTTGTTATAATCCTAAATTTTAAGGGGATGTAAACAGTTATTTCCCACAAGTGGTATCAGAGCATTTGGCTACAAAATTATATTATATGTTTTTCATTTTTATGAAATATAAATTTTGAGAAAAAAAAAAATGATTTTACCGGGAAATTTTTTTTTGTCACGGCTGGAATTTTTATTGTGTAGCCGTGTGTTTTTTTTTTTTTTAGGGTTTTGTTTTTCCACTGTTGATTTATTGATATTGTTATTTTAATAGGTTAAAATTCAATATAATAAATTTGTGGTTGTTTTAATTTGATGAGGATTAAATTAAAATAAGATGGAATTGTTTTGATTTTTGTTGTTGCTATTATTTTCGGTCTCATTGTTTCAAATTGATAATTTTTGAATAATGATTCAATTTTAATGATGTTCAAAGCGATTGTGATTAAATGAATATAAGGATAATCGATTTAATCATGATATAGATGTTCATTTTAAAAGGTTAAATTGAATAATCTAGTTTGAATCAATATTTAATAACGATTAGATATTGAATTTTGTACCGATCTAGCAATATTGTCAAAACCGATTTTTAATCTGTCCGTTGCTGCTACTGTACAGTACAAATAAAAAAAAAAAAAAAAATTCTTTTTTATTGCTGTCCGCAGCAGTTTTTATTTTTTTTATGTTTTTGTTTTCGG
Organism: Heliosperma pusillum; assembly: GCA_022085475.1. Classification (NCBI taxonomy): domain Eukaryota; kingdom Viridiplantae; phylum Streptophyta; class Magnoliopsida; order Caryophyllales; family Caryophyllaceae; genus Heliosperma; species Heliosperma pusillum. Next base: position 101 of record JAIUZE010068543.1, on the reverse strand, counting down.
TTTTTGATTAAACCGTGAGAAATCAAAAAAAAAAAAAAAAAAAAAAATTTGGGTACTGGTACTGTTCACGTGAACAGTGTCCCGTAGAAAAAAAAAAATTT